>BGNK01001416.1:59171-148297 GCA_003297005.1 Symbiodinium sp. clade A Y106 | reverse complement strand
TGGGGTAGCAGTGGAGGCATGGGTGGTCTCATTGGTTCAGACCACCTCTGCCACGAGAACTGCCCTTGGACGATCAGCTCGGGCTACGATTACGACTACGCCATCTTTGTTCTGCCATAAACGGAGTCGCGACAGGAGTCCCGGGAGGTCCGATGCTGCATTCGCCTGGATGTCAAAAAGGACCACGGTCTTCAATGTCTCTATGACACAGTACACAGCATTGCTACCATGAGTTCGGCCTCAGAGCTACGTAACCTACACGCATAAACCCTTCTTGGCGCAGGCTCTGAACGATTGCTTTGTCCGTGAACCAGACTATGGCTCCTTCAGGCCAAGCAGCTTCATTGGGAGGATGACGATAATTGTCATTTAGTCGTAACCCTCATTCGTACTAGTACGAAGTACCTTTAAAAACTCTACTCACCCGAAGGCCCAATATATGGATTCCCTACCAACCCCAGCAGCGCATGAATTTTTGAGTTCCGTTAGCAGGATTCCGAAGAAGAAGGAGCTCCCACAAGCCCCGGCTTTGGATGAGGAGGCTCCGGAGGAGCCAGGCACTCATTCGATGTGGAAATCGCTGGAGAGCCGGAGAGCCGTGACATGTAAACCGTCCTAATACAAGAGGCTTGGCCGGCTTGTTTGGGCGGGACTATAACTAGCCTGGCTTTCCGATTGTCCAAAAGTTCAGGAGCGCACATCTCGAAGAAACCGTAAGTTGGCCCCAGCTTGAACGGATGTGTTTCTTCGCCGTGTCACTCAAACTTGGCATCAGACCCTCGGTCCTCGGCCGTTTTCATCTCGTAGCCCAAGCTCAGAGTTTGCTCTCTGAGGCCAGCCTGGAGCAGGCTGAGAACCTACCAACCAGCCGAGGAAAGCACAGACTTGATCTTCGTGATCTTCGCTTTGGGAATGGGTTCTTGTTCATTTCCAGGGTTCTCCTGCCACACAACGGGGTTTGTAGGGATGCGGAGGTGATGCGTCCGGATGTAAACTTTTGCCAACTTCCGCAGCGCGGAATTCTGCAGCCAGCTAAAGAACCCAACAATGCCCAGCTGCAGAGTCGTGTGTTCTGCTGCGTTTATCTTCTGGTGCAATGGCCGGCATGGTACCGCATGTAAGGGTTTGGGTCACTGGACTCGAAAAGGAATTTGTTTCAGTCACGTTGACCTTCATGCAAGCAGCTGTACTTGCAGAAAGCTAGATGCAATGGTCAGTGGCCATCTAAAGGAATCGGCTTTCTGCCTCAGGAGACGCTGTTCAGTTTCAAGCAAACCGTGGACAGCAAGCTCCTCAAGGAACTCCGAGAGGTGATGCGCGCAGCCCGTTACGCAGAAAGCTGTTTTTAAAGGCTGGGCATTCTAGGCTCACAAATTTCTCACATCTCTATGCACCCCACGGCTCCTCAGGATATCGGCCACAAAGTTCGGATGAGCTATAAGCGCCCTCGTGATGCTCTTCGCCCACTGGATCTGCAGAAGGAGTGGAACGAGGGCTCGAAATAGATTCTGCAGTTTTCCAACAATGGCTGTGTCAAGCATGTGCATACGTACATCTGCACACATACACCCTCCGTCCCTCCCCTCCCGACTCATTCCCTTTCATTATCTAGCTGATCGAACTGGATGTATATATATATATATATATATATATATCTACATGTGTGTAAAATTGCACCA
This sequence comes from Symbiodinium sp. clade A Y106, assembly GCA_003297005.1. Taxonomy (NCBI): domain Eukaryota; class Dinophyceae; order Suessiales; family Symbiodiniaceae; genus Symbiodinium; species Symbiodinium sp. clade A. The sequence continues at coordinate 146,618 of BGNK01001416.1, read as the reverse complement.
GTAGTTACGTCTGCGGGAAAAGCATGTCTCTGTGTACTTGTTAGTTATCTGCCAGCTTAATCTACATGCAGGACGGTATCATCCGGAAAGAGGAGATGCGGGACTTTTTCCGCGGTTTCAACAAGCAACTTGTTTCAACCAGAAGACTGAATCAATCTTGCAAAGCACTCACATCTCCTGCGGATTCCAGGTCTGAAAGCTTCGCAGACCAGGTCTTCACCCTCCTGGATCCCTCCGGGACAGGAAAGGCGGCCCGTTCGGGATCGGGGCTTTGGCTGTGGGTGACCAGGCCCCTTGCCCCATCCCACGCCTCTTCGCGACAAATTCCGACCGGAATGATCGAGAGCTGAGATCCTTTTTGCGATCTGTTCTGGGGGTTTGTTCGTTCCGGGCTTCGTCCGAGCTGTGAGCGCCGAAAGCCCTTAAGCTCTAGGTCCCGCCCAAATCAAACATCGTCTAGGTGGACTTTAGCGAGTTCCTGATGCACTTCGACGAAGTGCTGACACCTGCCCATCGGCAGGTGGAACGAGCAGCTCGTCAGGTGCTTTTAGGCGTGAAACTCCATCGGCCACTAAAGGCTATCAAAGCTTCCGGTCATCATGGAGGGAAGCAGGGTCATGTCTATGTGCCCGTGAAGCTAAGTCATCAAATTGACTTGGCATGCTGCCAGCTCGCTTGCTGCCTCCACCACGTACATGTTCATGCTCACACGCATGCAAGCCACACCTGCGTGAAGGGCATCTACATCCGAAATGCATCACTGTGAATCCATTGCTCAACTTGCGAGCCTCAGAGGAGGTATCGAGCCTAGCCCCGAAGATGACGCAACGAGTCTGAAGCAAGAAACTGGGGTCCACCACTGCTGAGACCGTACCTGGTGAGCCTGTCTCTTGCAACTGCTGATGCGGTCATTGCTATCACACATGTTACTGATATGTCGCTGCTTTGCTGCTCTGGTCGGTTTATGGCATAAAATCGGGCTTTCTTGACACTTAGGCGCCCGTCATCGGTCTGGCCGATCTGGGAAGGCGGATCCAGTGCAAGCATGGGAGTTACTTTGACTCCCGGTTTCCTTGTCGTGGAATCTGCTCGTGTTAGCTTCGGTTGTATATCATCTCTGGGAAAAGTCCAACGAACTTGGCTGCCAGGAACATGGCAGCCCCTTTCCCCAAGGAACTGCCACGAAGTGTACTAAGATAGCAGTGCCTCAAAACCGTAGTGGATTGAAAAACCGTATTCTTCTTTGAAAATATCATCACTCAATCTTATCGCAGGCAAGCCTTTCTTCCCCTCAGAAATGTGTGAAGCGTTTGGCACGATAAGGCGTCAGCATACAACCTGTCATCCCAAACCCCAAGCCGCTTAGAAATGGAGCCTCCAACTTGGTACAGGTATCATCCTACACTAGTTACTACTGGACACCATAGGAAACACTTTGCAGAACATCCCAGACTTCCAGCCAGGTCAATGCAGGCCGCAACTGTCGTGAATGCCATCGGGCACCGCATGCTGACAAAATATGCGCAGCTAGGCTGCATTACAACAGGTCTTGTTGGGCGAAGGACCCCACTATCTAGTGAACCCTTATCCCTTCATCTTCAATGTGTGATTGCCGTAAGATCATGCCGCAACGCCATGTCTTGAGAACCAGGCACGAATTTGGGCATCATTTGCAGGCTGCAGCTTCAGGGAAGCTGGGTAAGCGCGTCCTGCATGGGGAGCTTGTGCCTGTGCAGACGTGTAACAATAATAAGTAGTCGATCCAATGATCAGATGGAACGTGCAGCAGCAACAGTCAAGGAATGCTCGGCAAGCTTTTCGCGACTTGGCTGCATGCGTCCACCGTCGATCCTGATTAGTCTTAGGACCGGGTGTCGTCAGGGATTTGCGGTGCCGTGATTTTCGCCTGACCGCATGCCCACTCTGCCTAGGCGACCTTGACTTGGACAAGGATGGAAAGGTAAGTAGGCCACCTGGACTGCACCGAGACGGCGAATGTTTCTGGGAAGAAGCTTCCTGAGCACCAAGGAAAGAGTTGCAGTTCTTCGTTAAGCGCCTTGATCGCAGCGTGGCAGTGCCGTGGCAGTTCCTGGCCTTTCCGACAGAGGCCTAGCTAGTTGTGACCTGAGCCCCAGTTGTTGCATGTTGTTGCTTCGCTTTTCCGCATATGCTTTCCGGGCGTGGCTCCCAGCTTTACAGCGCTTCGGGTACGAACAAAGTTGTATGCCCTGGCATGTCACGGTAGTATCAGTGGACGCTTGTGCCTGGATCCTTAACTGCAGTGTTCGAGTGCGAGTCTCCAAGTCCTGGACTGTCGCAGCGCAAACCTGAACAGCCTCGCATGGAGTGACGGGTGCTAACACCCGTGCTTGCTGTGCTTATCCTAGGAAGATGGGCCTCCCTGTCGAAGCGGCTGATGTGCTGTTTGAAGCCCTGACGCCCAGCGATTTCGGAGGCTTGGGCAGCTGGCAGACTTCCACAATTTTGTTGGGCAGTTCAAGGAACACACACACACGCACTCTCTCTCTCTCTCTCTATATATATATATATACCCAGTAATGAGTATATGGCATTAGCACGGCATTAGAAGGTTCATACAGTAAATCACATACAGAGTCCATCTGCTATAGTACATATAGTCCACATAGCATACATCTGCATCTATATCTATTTGTCTGTTATGTTTTTTATGTATAGGTTATAGTATAGGTAGTATGCATATACATATGGCATAGACCGTAATATGTCGTTCTTAGGCATGTTTACACATAGACATACACACAAGCACACGTACACATACATACATACATACATATAAATATAACTATAGAATATCAAACATACATAAATATATATATATATAAACTTATCTATGTGTGGGTGTGTATTTATTTATGCACAGACTGTACAAGTGTATAAGTACATACAGTATAGAGAGTGTCAGTGTCGGACTCCAGGGGCGCCGGGTAGGTTTCTTCGCCCCACTTGCTTTGGATTCTCGGTTCGAAGGCACGTCGCGGGACATAGGACAGGCTTCCAAGCCAGCCGCTGGCGGCATGTGACTGGGGAATCACACTTTGGAAGTTGGGGATGACTTCTGCGACGACTACTTGATGCCATGTTCTGCTACACACAGCGAGGCCTTATCGATCAAGACACCTTTGTGAGCCTCTTCCTTGACCTCAAAGGCGGGCTTGGCCAGTCATACTGCCTTTGAGCCTCAATGCAGGATTCTACGCAGCGTCAGTTGGAAAATTCGCCATCCTTCCAGGTGACCTGAACACCAGCAGCAAGACCAGTCTGAGGTTGCCAAAGCTTCCATGAAAATTTGGAAGCATTGCACTTCGTGGCTGGTGTAGAGCGAGTTTAGTATGTCGAATTTCCGCTGACTTGAGCATGCATCAAGTTGGTATTTTAGCAGAAGCTGTGGACACATGAAGCAGTGTGTCAAGTTATTTCCAGGGAGGCGGAGGCAGCCTTGTTGCAGCAATGCAGGGTTCCTATTATTATCATCATCATGACTATGGTCATCGTCGTCACCGTCAGCAACGACCGGGAGAGCGACATCTTACGCGGAGAGAGTGCTATGATCGCCAGCAGCTGCACAAACTTTGTGCCATAAACCAGGGCCATTCCAATGTGACGACAGATTCGGGATTCCATCGCATACTGTATTACTGTATGCTGCATTCATTCCTCAGGGACCTTGATCAGACCACCTCACGGACAAAGACAGTTTGAATCCTTGTGAAAGCCGAAACCAGTGAAGAAGAGACCGGGCTGAACTCCAGTCGTGGCGCCTTAGGCGCCAAGTTCTTCCCGGGCCCGCGAGTGTGGAGTCGAACCCAGGCGGCGTAGCTCGCCAAGTAGCTGCAGCATTGCGATGACCGTAACTACTAGACCCCTTCTAAGTCGGGGTGCTGGCTAGTAGTAGTAGTCGTCGTAGTTGTTGTGGTAGGGGTAGGGGTAGGGTTAGGGGTAGCAGTACTCAGTAGTAGTAGTAGTCGTCGTAGTAGTAGTAGTAGTAGTCGTAGTAGTAGTAGTAGCAGTAGCAGTGGTAGTAGTAGTAGTAGCATCAGTAGTAGCAGTGGTAGTAGCAGCAGCAGCCAGTCCTTGCACGATACTCTTGCAGGCACGATGCGGCGACGGCTGGGCGTTCCGGCTTTTTGACAGTGAGTGTTAAGTTTCCTGAGGATGACAACCGTTGGAACTTGTCGATGGAAACCTCTGTGGTAACAGCTGCCAACAGCTGGGAACAGTGACAGGAGTTTCAGTTGCAATACCGGCAGAAGCAACTATGGCATCATGTGATCATAACCTGCGGTTCGACACTGCTTTCCATCACAACATGCGGGTTGTTCCGAAGCTTAGGTTCGAAATGACACTTTTTGTAGTGATGTTTGGAACAACCCCTGCTTAGGGTTCATTTCAACCGGTCGAGAAATCTGTTTTCGGATGCCAAAGATTGAGCTCCGATTACTACAGCAGCAGCCTTTGTGGCCGTGCTCAATCGGCACCACAAACGTGCGCCACAGGCCGTGCGCTGCTGTGACTGCTACAAACCGCGCAGTGTGCAAAAGTTGTGTGGCTGTTACAGCTGTGGTTGCGACCAGAAAACAGCTGTCATGGCGGAGAACAAGGTGAAGAAAAGTCACAGCGTGTGTCGACCCCGAAAATTTTGAAAACTGAGAACTTCTTACTGTCCAGTCCTGTCCACTGTTCTCGCTTCCACACGGTAGGTTACGTAGGTGGCCAGCTGCATTTTCCGAATCGTCAAGAACTGGAAATCAAACCGCACCCGTCTTAGCGTACTGCTGCACTTGTTGCCGTCCTTATGCTGTGGATGTGGTGGCCTTACCGGACGGCATGAGCCGCCGGAACAGACGGATGGAAGAAGACTTGCCAACTTACCGTAGTTTGATGTAGTTTGGTATAATGACTTGATCACGTCGGTTCTCCGAGACTAGGGCACGAAGCTATGTTAGAGTTCAGGCAACCTCAAAGGCACAAGACTCGACAACTGATGGATCGTGATTTCAGGAGTCCGTACCCCAGTTGCCACAGCTTTGCCTGATCCTGGTTTTAGATGAACATCACAGGAGTTGCGGCATCGAGTGGTCGCAGCCTGAGCTTTGCACCACATACTTCACCCGATGATGACACAGACAGAGCTCCAAGCGAAATAGTCACAAGCGTCGCCGTTGGCTGCCTCGTAGACGCAGAGTGCGGTAGGCTTGCAGACTGTTCCAGAGACTTGCGGATTATAGGGAACACACACACACACACCAAGAGACCTCGAATTTGACAGCTGGAAGATGTCCCAGTGCTTTGATGCCACATCCCCTGTTAGTTGAGGGTTTCATTGCCGGTTCCTCCTGCGGCTCGTACTGGCCATTCAGATCGAAATCCTTACAAAGCTGTAAGTTGAGTTGGAGCAACAAATCTTTGTCGACTCGCTCCGGGACCAGCAGTAGCTGCAATGCTGAATAGAAAAAGTAGAACACGAACTAGCAGCAAGAATTGAAGCAGCTGTCAAGTGCCTTCGTGGCTGAGGAAGGAGGCTCCACGGACAACAAGCGGAAGATGCCATCGCTCTCAGACATTGATGTTCCGCTCTTCTCTTTTCTATTCTATCACGTCATTACGCAGGGCTTGGGATGGGATGGCCTTCCGTTTCCTTTCCTCGTCAGACGAAGATGCAGACGAATTTCATGCCCCAGAGCTAAGCTAAGGTTTGCTATAGCGGCTCGCCTCGGGGCGAAAGCCGGCGAGGTTCGAAGTTTATGCAATGCGCGAGTAGTGTACACGGCTTCAACTCAACTCTTGCCGCTGTGCGCTCCGGGGTTGGGAATAGCCGAGATGGAACAGCATTACCAGTACCTAACCGCGAGGAATTCGCACAACGTTTCAGGAGAAGCGCTTCGTGCACAAATCCACGCAGTGCATATCTTCAGCTGAGGTTGAGTCATCGTTGTTTTGTGCAGGCTTGTGTTTTTGATACTTGCAAGCCAGGTTGTCCTGGAGCCCTCTGGCGAAACCTTTCTCAAGGCTGTCGGGCTGCATCTGCTATTCTGCATTGAATCAGCGAAATTGACGGCGCTTTTTGATGTCTTTCGTCCAAATGGTGTTTGCTGTCTTCAAGCTTGGCAAGCTGGCTGGCTCAATGCTTTGGCTGGAGCAGTCGATTCTGTTCAAAGATATATAACTCTCCAGCCAATCGCTTCTGCCTGAAGCCTGCATCCTTTTCCGCATGACAGCCATCTGGGAGGTTTTCAACATGCTATACGAGGAGTTGATGGGCAGCAGCCTGAGTATTGAAGAGCCGCCGGTTCAAACATACTCTGCCAGGCATGGCATTCGGTGTCAAGCCAAATCGTTTTTGCTCTCTGGTGACCAGGCGTTGCTGATGCCGTCCCCGCCATCAGCACGGTGCGCCAACTGATGGGACTGCGGCATGTAAGCCTTTGCCTTGCCTTCTCATGAAGAGGGTTGGTCGCAGCATGCCTTGCAAACGTAGCGGTTCCTTCCCTCTCCACTTCTTTGTGGACAGCATGCCGACGGCCACAGCTTCTGCTGGACTCCTCTGAAGGCTTCATCCCTTCTGAGCCACGCGCCTTGTGCTGCAGCCTGCGCCGTCAGCGAAGTGCTGCAGAACTCCAGGACCAACTCATACGGGTCGGTTCCTTTTGGATGTTTAGGAGACTCACAGCAGTTCACGGTTTGAGCTCTGAGCTCGCTGCTAGGTGCTGCGCTTGCCACGATATGCTATCAGAACTCGCGCTCGTCATCTTCTTTCTAGGCAGTGTAAGATGTACCGCTGTTATGGTGAAGCTTGCAGTGCGCTTCGGGAGTTGGGCGCTAGGATGCATTGCCTTGGTGGTCCAATGCAGCGCCCAAACCCTGGGATACGGTATCAGCTATGATAGGAATTCTTTTGGCTGGCACTGTTTACAGTTTACTGGCTTTCATACATGCCCGCAAGACTCCCTGGCATGATTGCATGTACTGCACAGCGTCAACTAGCAGAATCTAATCGAATGCCGTGCGGCTCAGTGTAGCATCCTACACTGTGCAATTTCTTGCTGTCATGATTATCAAAAATATCGCTGGAACGCAATGCAACCACTGTGCGCGAGCGCATGGTGTAAGAACAGAAGCAGATCCGAATCATTATACCATGAGTATAGTGTCATGATGATGGCGATGATGACGCTGGGGATCACTCGTGCAAGTTTTAAAGACAGACTCATGGCTAGAAGGATAGATCGATTGATTTGTTCCCTGTCATACCCATACATTCAGTAAGCGGCAAACTGCAGCAGGAGCTGGTCCGAGCACTTGCGGTCCACGAAGGGGACTCTTGATCTCCACAGTCTGCAAAGTGCTAGTGGAAGGGATCCTTGTAGCATGCAGCTCTGTTGTCATCTGGTGACCTGGTGTATATAGTCACCTAGTCCTAGTCGTTCTTATGTTCGAATCATATGACATATAGTGTTGACGGCTGCACTGTTAACGTTATTTACTGATCCTCGTTGTAAAGGAGTTAAGCGTTTTGGCCGGTTAGTTGCCAGCGAGACGTAAAGTCTTGAGTGATCTTGCAGTGTTTCCGAATGCTCTCGCAGTGTTGCTCGTGCGTTGAGAAATTGCAGCTACGGAGATTGACAGTTCCTCCAGGCAGATGAGTGAGAATCCGAAATCTTGGAGCACCGGCTTGTACCCAAATTGCAGACTCTGCTTGGAATCTCGGAATCTTGCAACTTGCAAACAGCGCTGGCTGCTCCCGAATTGGCTTCAGTCTGAATCTTCATGAATCTTCGCAGTCTCTCCAGACAAGGAAGCTGCTGCTGCAAGTGCAGGAGGCAAGAAGTCCTGGAGTTTGACACGACATGAGTTCAGGGTTTAGGCTTCTGCGTGCCTCAGATGTTGGGGATTGTGACATTCGGGTCGCGGCTAGAGGCTTTTGATGACAGGATGCTAGCTGCAGAAAACCAACTTAAGCCCAGGTCGCAACGAGCAGCTACTCTTGCCGGCAATGACAGGGAGGGAGGGGGAGGGAGCAACGTATCGGTGTGTGAGTCAGGCAGTCAGGAGCGAGACAGTGGGTCAGAGATGCAAAATAGGAGGCGGAGAGAGAGCGAGCCAGAGCGAGAGCACACCTGCTTGGCGTGGGGCAAATTTAGGAGGGGAGGGGTCCTCCCCTCCTCTGGTCCGGCCCAAAACAGAGAGACAGGGAGGGAAAGAAACAGTGTCGGACCGAAAGACCAGTGCGCAGCGGCGCGCGGGCCGGGTGGGGGCTGCCCACTTTCACTTTCCATCCTCTGAGCGGAAGAAGAGAGCGAAACTGGACGTTGATTTATTCCGTCCTTGTTTCCATAAAGTCAACCCATCGTCGTGGCATACAGGAGGCTTGGTAACTTTACACTTTGGGTCGGGTGATAGCCTCGTGCTCGTGTGCCAAGACGATGTGGCGCTCCTTAGCCTCCGTAGCACCTCTCCTCACGAACTCCTACATTGCGTTCGACGCGTGATGACACTACCAGCCAGCACAGCGACAGGCGAGGAAGAACGACGAAAAGCATGGCTGATCTTGTGGGAGAAGGAAAATGGAGCACTCGTGTGTCATCCCCCCCGCTCGAAGCCTGAGGGGACGAAGGGGGGGGAACCCCCAAAGTGCCATGCTGGGCGTGCTTGGGCTTGATCCAACAGAAACCACTTTAGAGAGCTGAACGAGCTGTATTCACCTTCGCCGGCAGCAGGCACAGCATCTCGCTGTTGAGACGCAACGGGCCCAGTCGTTCTTTGCTGTTTGGTCGTCGGGAACACGGAACGATTGGAAACCGCATGCTGGAACATTTACGTGAATCAATCGATCAGGTTTCCTAAGCTCTGGGTTCATGGATGGATAGAGGCTGGAATGCCTTTTGAAGCAGGTAAGGGCTGGGGCCGAGACCGTCCACCACAAGGAGTTCGAGTTGGGGGCCGGGTACTCCGTGACATGTGCACAGCTGCGAGGTACGAGCCGTACCGGCGAATCTACGACTACCAGCGGGACTGGGACAAGGTGCATAGAGCCTTCACTGTGTTGCAAATGCCTTCGCGAGGCAAATCTTGATTGCCAACTTCACAAATGATGCTTGAAAGGCAAGCTTCAGCAAGCAGCCTCACACCTTCGAGTCCTTGTCGGAGCAGGCTGCCTCGGCGCAAACTGCAGAGGAACTTACTCTGGAGACAGGGGGAACATGCTTAAGAAAGCTTGCCAGCTTGAAAGTCTACCTGGGCCAGCGCAAACGAACCAGTCTTCCGTAGTAATCCACGCCTGTCATCATGTGATCATGTGTGCGGAATATCTTCGTGAGGGATCTCCTAGCAGCAGAAGGGAGTGGCTTTGTGTGCAGTGGGGGCTGCAGATGAACAAGCTGGTGGTCCCAATGCCTGTGCTGTCACTGCATTGCTCGACCATGCAGTGCCAGCGCAGCTCAGCTCGGCAGTTTCTCGAACAAGTCTTTAACTGAATTCATCTAGAATCTCTGCCCATTCACCTGAATCCCGAAACGGGCATGACTTTCAGCCTCGACAGCCTCTCCGGGTGTGCCGCGTTGTGAGAGTCCAGACGCCAAGGGCTGCATCCTAGCCTCTCACTTCCCGGCAGAGAGCCTGGTTCGGTCCGCCAAGTTGTGAGATCTGCTTGTGAAGATGAATACTTTTGAACTTATGTGTGTGTGTGTTATAGACATGTGACATATGTATATAACATGTACATATCTATATACTTATGCCTGTAGGCTCGAAGTGCAGAACAATACAAAATTTCTGTAGGCTCCTCAAAGCTGCATCTTTTCAGCCTACCTTGCCTTAAGAGCAAAGCTCCTGAGCTGCAGATGCGAGCTTTTGCCTGGAGGTGGAGCTGATGAGCCGCTTCCAGGCCCTTACAAAGTTTGTGGCCGTGGAGTTTAGACATAGATGCAACAGGCGAGCAGTAGGCACTTCGAGCGCTAAGGGTTGAGGGTAGTGGGTTTTTGAAGATAAAGGTGTGCATAAGTTGCGGGTCTTTGGTCTTATGTGCTCAGTGTGGGATAACTAGTGATGTCATTGGATGTAGAAGAGGTCTGAGTATGGCTTGGTTCAGACTTGCGTTCTTGGGCTTGGCCTGTCAACCGTTGGCTTGCCACGAAGTCCGAAGCAGACGCCAAAGAGTTTAAGTCCGATTCCCAAGCCTGTAAGGACAGATTGTTAACCCCCACATTTCCAGGAGGAGTTGAACAAGTTCCGAGTACAGCGGCACTTGGGTGTGCTGGTTCTCGAGGACACACGAGGGACCAGACAGAAGTGAGGTTTTGGTCTTTGGGATTTAGATCCCTGCGTAATTTATCGCAAATGCTTCATCGGATTGTCCGCCTGTGCTTAATTGGCCTAATTATGAGACGAGATGTCCGGGTCTATGGAAAGAAATGCTTGATCGGTTGATCAGCCTCCCGGAGCATCCTGCTTGAAAGATGAGACCAACCCGTGTGGACACCCTAGGCTTGTTTGCCAAGAATGCTTCTGCCAAAGAGGCGCTTCTTGTTGGACAGATCGAAGAAGCAAGAGTCAACCCATCAGCAGCCAAAGGCGCGCGAGCTTCGAGATGAGCTCTTGCCGGCCTGCACCCCAGATACACCCGTTATGCTTGCGTCGGAGTAGGCATGCTAGACGCATTTGTGGCCCCGTGCACGAACTTTTCAGGGAGACTGCGTGATGGTGAAGGTTTACTTAAATCGTGTAAAAGTGCCACTTTGCAGCATGACCCTGTCAGGAAAAGTCTTCGTAGCAGCTTTATAGTCCACCCCGTCAGTTGCTGGTGGCAAGAAGCGAAGCTGCTAATACCTCCAGGATCCTGATGCTTCGCATCCAAGGCATGCAGTACGCTCTTAATCTGTGATACACGAGGCACGCGACGGTACATGGATCTCAATGTGCGAGCTTTGCATAGAGCAATGCGGAAATCCCGTCGGTTTGTGGCTCAAGTGTCGCGATGCCTTTCATTAGAGGAGGAGTGGGGTCGGGATGTTAATGCACTCGTTGAGCTATGGCTGGTGCAGAACCAGAACCGCTCCTTGATGACGAAGCAGTTTACATGCTTTGCACAGTTGTTTGCTGCCTGTTCCGCGGTTGTCCTGCTTCAGCACGACCACATCCTTGTTTTGAGGTACGCCGGAGTCGACATGGTGCATGGTGCCATCGCTGTCAAGGCAGGCTGTTGCTTGTTCCACTGCCTGCGCAGCTTGTGCCTGACAAGACACCCTCACGCTGAGCGTAGTCTCAGATCACACTGTCCAGAGTTTCGCATGAGTCTAGACTCGCCCCCCTTTCAAGATGTGACATAAACCGCTGATTGCAGCAATGACAGAACGGTTCAATGCATAAACGAACCTTTGACAGGAGCAGTTCCAGCTCTTCGATGACAACGAGACCGGCACAATTGCAACTCGCAGTGAACTAGACACACACACACACACACGCGCGCGCACGTCGCTCCCGGGATTCGTCTTGCAAGTATTCAGGTGACAGGTCAATATGAAGTCGTTGTTAGGGTCCTTGAAGTCGGGTGCGGGACAACGCGACAACCGAAACCCGACACTTGACTCTGACAGGCGGGTTCCGTTCCATGATTGAGAGGTGAAGTAATTACGGAAGCTCGACACCAGCCTCCGGAATCGGCCGTGCCTGGTCCTCTAGCCTGCATGATGACTAAGGGCAAGGAGGACCTCAGATCCTTGATTCAGAATCTGGGGCACTTCGATCCCGACGAAATCGACAGGACCCTGCATTTCAGGGGCACGTCTGAAGCAACTTGTTTTGAGGGGTTCATGATATGCTTGCAGTAGAGCCTGATAGAGTTGGATCATCATCACATCGGCAAACTTCCTGTCGACGGATGTGCTGACAGCGGCGGAAGCGGTATGGGAGCTGGGCAGGAGAAGTAAGTTAACAAGCAAGCATGGGCTTTGCACAAGTTTGAGCCTTCCTACTATGTGCTGAATAGGACGGGCAGGATTTGCTCCGGCAAAATTCGAAGCTGTATGTGGGTGGGGTGTGACCGGCCATTGTTTAGGCTTACGCTGCTAAACAGCGCTGCACCGGGAGGGTGCCTTTGGTGAGCATTGGCCCAAATGACGAAGCTGCGCAGGATCTTGAATATAGCCGTCGGAGACGATGGTAATGAGATCATGTACGAGTCGTTCATCGACTGGGCATTCAACAGTGCCAAGGTGTCTCTCCGCATTGATTCGGCTGTGTGGCATTCGATGCACACGTGGTTTCTGTGTGAGTCTGATTATTTGATTGTCGTGCACCGCAGGTCATCGAGCACCGGAAGGATCGACTACGCAATGTGAAGTTGTTCCAGATGCTCGGCATGATGTCCAGAGTTTCTGCAGTTGCCAGCAGCTAGCATCGCTCGCTGCAGTGTCGACGAGGGTGATGCTGATGATGCTGGCGACGAAGATGATGAAGGTAGTGGTCGACGACGGCAATTGCTACGATTGCAGCTGTCGTTGTTGCCACTATTTCTGCTATTACTGCCATGGTGACGGTGAATATAATACGGCGAGTACGACGACACGACCACGACGCGGCTGTCTTGTTTCTTTCTATTGCGTTTCAGTGTTTTGCTGTCTGTTCCAGTTGCTAGGACCAGGATTATCGTCAGTCTCGCTAGTAGTGTTCCCTTTCTTTGTGTTCAACGCAGCTATGGGTAGCAGCAGGACGAGGTGTAGCAGTAGCGCTTGTACTCGGGGTTGGAGTCCGAGCAGGAGTAGTGGCAGCAGTAGCGGTAGCACAGTGGTAATTGTTGTCGTCGTCGTGGTAGTAGCAGTTGTAGTTGTCGTCGTAGTATTAGTAGTGGTGGTAGCACTGGTGGTAGTATAGTGGTCGTAGTCGTGTTCAGTACTGTAGTAGTAGCAGCAGCAGCAGTAGTAGCAGTAGTAGTGAGTGAGTGAGTGAGTGAGTGAGTGGTTACTGATGACCATGACCATGATGGAAGTGATCGTGGTCATGGCCACACGGTCGAAGATGCTGCGTGTGCTCATCGTAAGGCCAAGGGGTTGCGAAGGAGATCATTCACTGTGATTATGGTGATGATGCAGCAAAGAAGATCATCAATGTGATCAGTGGTAATGTTTTTGTTTTTGCAGTTGCTGCTGATGGCGGTGGTACTGCTGATGATGGTAATGATGCTGAGTTTAAGGTGGCTGCCATGAAATTGAAGACTGCGGTGGTGATAAGCCCACGATGATGGTGATGTAGCGATGATGCAGAAGTGAGATCCTGACTTTTGTTGTCCACTCAGCCAAACTGCACCTCCAGGACTTTAGCGCATTCGTAAAGGCCAGGCAGGACCCAGGCATTGTCCTTGATTTCTTTTCGCTTGCTCAGGAATTTCGTGCTCCTGGCGAACTTGAGTTGCGTTGCAACTGTTGGAATTAGCATGTCGTCGTGTCCGTGTCACTTTTGCTAAAACCAGGACGGGAAGTGCGCACTCGGGCCGGTGCTCATGAAGACTAGTGATGGGTGCAGAGGGCATCGCAGGAAGGCTGCTGCTAGCGGCTGCACTTTTCGATCGAATGTGACAGGCAAGTCATGAGAAACTCGTGCCCAGGCCCATGGCCCCACACCCTACATTCCACCGATCCAGAAGATGTAGCTTCTGCCATTCCGTGCCAGGGAGAGCTCGAAATAGAGGAATGCGCCAAAGTCCTGGAGCCGCTTCGACGAAATCCGAACACTCTTTCGGTTATGGCCGTAGCGGAGTAGCAGAAGCGTTGTGAATTGAATTTCGGGCTGAACCGTTCGGGCAGTTGCAGTCGGTGCGTCGCTTGTGCAACTCCGATCTGAGGCTCGTCACCTACGCGGCCGCTGCAACGCATATAGACGGAGCAAGACCTGGGGTTGGTCTGAGTTGGTCTGAGACATTTGCAGGTCAAGCTTGATGGTGCACATTGGTACTTCCCTTTGGATCGCCTGAGAGCCATCAAATGGTTACTTACTTCCCAGTGATGCGATGCCATGGGCCTCACCGACCGTCTGCCCCAGGCTGGCCAGGATATCATCACGCAAGGCCTCCCCAGCTGCAGATTCGCAAATTCAAGCTTCCAGCATGACGGGGCGTCGGGTTCAAACAGCTTGAAAGGTTGCAGCATCAAATGTCACCATCATGGCCTTTGTCTCCTGTTGCGACGGATTTTGAACCGTTTCTGCGATTCAGCAATATCAGGTGATGAAGGCTTCGACTGTTTCATCGTCGATGCAGGGGAGTGCTTCGCAAAGATCCAGGTGCACAACCGTGGGGGGGAAGTTTTCGTGAGAGTCTTGAAGGTTGACGTACCGTTTGGGGCAATACACAGTACTCCCTGCGAGATGGGCAGCAGTTTTTGTTCCGATGGCTGAGGGCTGCTCAGGGACCGAGCGGCATTTACTCAGGCATATGTCGCAGGCTAGTCTGCACCCGCATTGCAACTCCGAAGGACTTATGATACCTGTGCTGGCAGTGCTATTCGGACGACTATTTCAAAGCCTCTGCATCCCTAAAATGTACCGTGTCTGGTAGTCGGGGAATCGACAGTGACTAGGAGTCCCAGTATAGTAGGAGCGCTAGGAGCAACACAGGCACTAGCATTGACATCACGCTTATGGTTGCCATGTTTCTTATGCTTGCTGTGTGCGTTGTGCGTTTGACATTTTCCCTGCTCCGAGATCAGCGGCAAGTGGAAGGAGGTAGTCCGATACGAGCCGGGAGGCAGCGCTGTCAGACTTAAGGGAGTTTCAGCGTGCCGGATTCAGGGTGTAAGCTTTCGCTCCAGGCGTGTGAGGCTGCGTCCAACCACTAGACTTAGTGCAATGTCGCCCTGGCAACAGCTTCCGGAACATGAGGAATTGCAAGGAGATGCAGGTTGCTCACAGCACGACCCGTTTCCCTTTCGAATGCCGGATGTATCTGGAAGGAATGGATTTATCTGGAGATTGTCTCCTGTGCCAGGATTCTTTGGCGAGCGAGCTCTACTCAGGCCGCTGCGGTCATCCCCTCTTTGTGCAAGGGGTCCGGGCAGCCAGGGACAGGTTGGAGTAGGTCAGGACCTTGCGACACACAACCCAGAAAGGCTCTGACGTGCTACGGCTAGCAATAGCAAGAGTGTCTGAGGATCCATCTTGAACTTGCTTGTTTTGAAAACACTTACAGCGGGTATCGCTATGGTGATGATTATGATCATGGTGGTGATTGTGTGTAGTCATGAGTACTGCAGAGGAGCTGATGATGTGATGCAGTCGTGTCACTGTGTATGGCATGTGGTGCTGCATGCTCCTCAGACCTGTGTGCAGTAGGAAGATAATTATGGGTGCGCCGACGCTGATGCTCGGGTCGAAGTCGGCAGAAGAAGCAGCTAGCAGTCATAATGGTTCGTAGAGCGCAAAGCTGGGCGCCTCGAATACAACGATTGGACTATGAGCCTTCGCAAATGCAAAAGGAAGCCCGGACAGGAAAGAGCCGAGAGCAGCCACGGTGACAGCGCGCACGGATGTGAAGCTTCTCCGGCTCAGCCAGACCCCGAGCTGTGGGTCGAAGTCGCGGCTTGCGGCCGTTTCCTTTGCAATTGAGCGTTCGGGCTTAGAATTGAAACAACTGCCGTTCAGATGTTGGAGTTCCTGCTGAGATTCGCTTGGAAAGAGTGTGTGTCCAGAAACCTTGTCTCCTCAGGCCGCGAGGAGTTTGTGTCCATGATCGCGGAACGAGATCACAAGGATGCAAGCATTGGGCATCCCACTGGCACCTGTCCTCTCTTTCTTCTCATGCGCTTCGAGGTTTGGGGCGAGAAGCGCGCTTAAGTAACATGGTCTGAGTCTGCACTTTTTCAAAGGCACGGTGATTCCAAGAGCAGTCTTTCCACTTGCTATTATGAGGTTGGAGCCAGCGTTATGCCTTCGTAATTAGTTGTTTTTGTGCTGCCATTTCGAGTACCGCGGCTGTGCGACTTCATGGAGTCAGCTCCTGAACGCTGACATGACTTCCTTTGTGCACAGGAAAACCTCATCCGCAAGATCAAGGAATTCGACACCTTCAACGACTTGCAGGCAGCATTGATCCGGGATCTCATGGCTGAAGATCCGGTTCGAGCTGTGGTACGGGATGCGCAGTTCTGCGGAGCTCATGCGCTGCTGTTTAAGTTAAATGCCAGAGAATCTAAACTAAGCTGTGTAGCCTTTTCGCTTGGCAGGTGGCAACACTTGCAGGAGCGTTCGAAAGAAGATGGTTTGAGTGCCTCGCTTACAACAGCCGTTGTCCCTCATGCCTCGCCAGCACAAAGGACACATTTTGGCGTCCTAGTCCCTATGACCACGAACTGTGCTTGAACGCTCCGGGCAATGGCGGGAACATCTCAAACAAGTGCCGGCAGCTTTGTGACTCTGATCACCGTCACTCGCTAAGGGACAACGAGACCATCTTCAAGCAAGGTGACGAAGGTCACCACTTCTACCTCTTAGAGGCGGGCAGTGTTCTGGATGGTAAGGGCCGGGGTCGATCCTGGTTTCCATATTAGGGGATGTTACTCTTGATTGTCTGGCTCTTTTCCCGCCCACCATGTGTTGTCAGGACGGGGAGTGTGTAGCCACGGAGAAGGACCGCGAGGGGAATGAGCACGAGGCGGGCAAATCACGTTGAAGGACGGCACCGCCATAATCTGTTCAAGACTTTGGAATCCTAGGCCGAAATTATGGATGGGCGAGGAAACGTACGATGAACGCCCTTAGACAGCAACGGAAGTGTTCCGAGCAAGGTATGACCAGAAGGAATGACCTTCTCGCCTGCAGTGCGAGACTGGGGGCCGAAACTCTAGAGTCTGACTGAGTCTGTTTGTTCGACGATCTGAAAGTTTTAATCTCAACGCAACCTGCACATGGTTTGGAATATTGATGTTGCAGAGCCACACCAACAGAAGCTACTGTAAACATACACGGAGGACAACCGCAAGGCTAAGGTCAGCCACTGCTGATCCCAAAGTCGTTCTTTCGAGCTGCTGTGCCATGCCTGAAACACGTATTTGTGTCTGTGCATCCACTTTGGAGCAGCTGTGGGTGCTGCGGAACCCAACTGAAGTGGCCATAATTTGGCTGCATCATGGATCATTTACTTTCCTCGTTATGGTAAACAACCTAGGCTCCAGATACTTCAGATTTCAGCTACCGAAACCTCAAGCTGAACAGGTGAGGCGCTACCAACATGGCGAGCTCTTTGGAGAGAAGGCTGCCCGACACAAGCAGATCACCTCAGGGTTGCAGGAAAGCAACATATCCACTTGAGCTCCAGGGTCTAGAGTCTAGACGAGTTCGCGTCAGTTGTCCAGGTGGCCGGATGCAAAACTTATGAATTCACTAACCTTGCACAGAACTCACCAGCCTCGTCGCGGAACAGCCAAGCGATGCACACACTTTCTAGCCTGCAGGCAGGCACTTTTTTGACAAGTCTTTCCGGACATCCGAAGTTTTCCACAATGCCAAGTTTACAATGAAGTGCAGAGAGGCGGCGGCTGACAGACAGAGACGGAGGGATAGAGGCGAGCAGTTTGACTTTGGTATATCTTGTGTTTCGTGCATTCCATGCACGGACTAAAGGACCTGACAGGCAGGATTCGCTTTCGCAGTATCGGCGGCCAAGGCCATGACGGAGACATCGCCACGGCCAGCTACTGTGAGGGCTGTGGGCACCGTGAAGGCTGCTTGGGCCAGTTCATGATTGAGTTTTCCTCGTGTTTCAGTATAATTAATTAGCAGTGTTGTCAGCATTGCTGGTGTGGTCGGTGGGTTGGTTTTGCGATTGGGGGCCCATGTGTTGCATTGCAGTGTTGGACAGAAACTTCAGAGCTTCCGTACACACCCTACAGAGTGAGTCAATATCTTGGTTGAACGAGGGCAAGAGGGAGAGGGAGAGCTAGAAACGGAAGAGCACAGTGAGCAAAGAAGAAGAGGCAGGGAGGCTGAGCGCAAGCATGTTCTGTGGGCTGGAAGCCTGAGTTTCCGTGCTATTGTTAGGTTGGCATGGTATATCGGATCATGTCTCACAGCGCGTGCAATTCGCTGCATCTTCGAACCTTTGGAGACACCTCTGGATCGGCTTCACTGCTGTGAAGGCCAAGTTGTTGGACCCCATCACTTCTTAAGTTCTAAGAAGCAGTGCTTCGCTACAAGAGTCTAAAGGGACACCAGTTCTTGTACCTTGGTGTACGCCTAGTGATATGCCGATTACGCACTTGATTCTCATCTGCTGGGTTTGCTCATTGTTGTCAAGGATTGTGTTGTGTTGTCTTGGCGCCGGTTCGTGTTGGTGCGACTTCCAATGGTAGTTGCAGCCTTTTTGTCAACTGTAGCGGAATGTTTGCAGCACTGGCAATGGTGCCACAATAATTACTGACAGCGCTTAGAGTTGGTTTTCCTTTGACATTTCCTGGCTCCCACTATCGAGTACTGCCGCGCAGCGCGCACAGGTCCTGCAGGTGAGCAGAGAGGAGCCGTTACAGGTTAATGTCGCTTTGGGTTGGTCAGGTTAACCACGGTTTCGGGAGCGGATTCATTAGTTGGTTGGGGTTCACAGCTTAGGGAACATGGCATCCCATGCCGGTTTTGGCATGGTGTTGTATTTGGCTGGTGAGATGATATGATTGAGCAAGGTCGAGCCGGGAATACTTCCTTCCGGGTCCGCTGAAATTCTGGCCCCAATCGGTCCAGGTCAGAACCTGATGAGTGTTTTGGACGAAGCACGAGGCACTAAACCCCGATCCTGAACCTGCATCCCTGCACAGGGAAGTTTCTACGGATAGCATCGAGACATGCCTAATTTTTTTCAGAGCTTCGTGCTAGTATATCTACCTTCAGGCGCGATGCACCGGCTCGAACTCACTATGTTTGTTGATCATTCTTCTTATGATACTGATCATCGTTATCACTAGTTATCACTATACCATTGATCATTACCTCCTTTGTAACTATTCTCGCTACTACCATCACCCTCCTATGTGCTTGTCAATGTCGAACGCGAGCTCGCACCTGCAACCCTCGAGCCAGGACTTCGAGAAGAAATTGGGCCCGCTCATTGAGCTTAAGGACAGTTGTGAAAACACATGAAGGGAGGGACGGGCTTTTAAGTTTTGAACAGCCGCATACCAGTCAGCACAGTGGCCAGCTCAAGGGTGTAAAGTGTAAAGTGGCGCGGCGCAGGCTCAAGCATACAAGTCAGACCCGCGGAAGCTCATCTCCGACTTTTACCAACCCGGCGCCTGGACCTCAGCACTTTCGGCTCTTGCGTTCTGGAGCGAGCTCTCGAATGCATCACATGACTAGATCCGCGCAACAGCGTGGCATCGGTGCTGGTTCTCGAAAGAAGTGGCTCCTCATGGATTGCCGAGGATTCAAGAGGTCCTGGGGGCAGCAGGGTCGAGGGCGCTGTGGAGATTGACGTCGAAAGCAGGCGCGACGAAGCACAGAAGCAAGAGGATGACCATTATCATGGAAGCATTGTGGGAACTGGTAGTTACAGTAGAGTACATGTGGTGAACAAATTTAGTAGTCACAACAGAGCTTGAGAGGTTGCTCAGAGAGAGAGAGAGAGAGAGAATCAATGCACTGGGGTGGGCTTTTAAGCCCGGCTGTGACAAGTCCCCAAGCCCAGGAGAGAGAGAGAGAGAGAGAAGTAATGCGCGGTTGGGCTTTGATGCCCGGGGGTCTGAGAGAGAGAGGGAGAGAGAGCCTTCGGGCCAGGGGCTTTGGTTCCCCAAACCCCTTCCAAGCAAGTAATGGAAGAGATCATACCGTCAACGAGTAACTACTTTTGCCATCATCAAGCGTAACAGCGACAACGCCGGGTATTATAACATGACGAGAATGATAATCAACTCTGACAGCAGAAGTATTGTGCTGCCAGGTGGTTCGTGGTGTATAGACCCTGCAGCCGCGATTCCATCGCCAAAATGCTTGGCAAGGCAGGGCAGTGTAAATACCCTTGGCCTTCGGGAACACTTCACTACAACCCAAATCTGTTGAGGTGGGCGTGGGGAAGGGCTTGAACGTGAAAGGCAAGTGCGGCGCCTGGCGTTTGAGTTTGCTCGTAGTCGGGTCTCCACAGTTTTTGCGAGGTCAAAGCTTCTGACAACAAGCGATTGAGAGAGCATGTGACAAGTTGCAGGCATGCCACTTTCTTGGAGTAGGAACTACATTGCGACACGGTTGTCAATTCCTGCACGGCCTTGGAATGCTTGAGACGAGCAGCAGCGTACATCCAGGACTTCAGCCATGACATATTGCTCGTAATTGCTGGCAACAAGGTCCGCCAAGAAGAATCGGTTATCTGGCTTCGTGCCGTTCATTCAGATCAGTTCTGCGCTGAGAGTCGCTTATTCCGAGTGGATGCCGCGCTGTCAGATCTCGCGTGCATCTCTTTTTGGTGCCCAGGCGACAATAGGCACAAATGGGATGTGGAGGCTGGTTGGGTTGATGCTGCTGTGGACACACAGCACAGTGGGCTGATTCACGTAACTTTGCATTGTATTGTGACAGCATTTGACATGACAGGAGTCTCCGAAAGATACGCGAACCAAGATCTTCTACAGGACGGGCTCATGATTCAGCAACTAACTAAAAGTAAGCTTCGGTTTGGAAGGGTGTCCCGGAAATCTCGGCTCCTCGCAGTTACTCTTGCCTCCTCGCCTTGTACAGTACTGTATCTTCTGTGCAGCTGACCGACGCAAGCATCTCAAGCTCTAGATCGGTTGCCAGCGCAGATACCTTAGGGGAGCAGCCTAGCAGCCACACAGCAGAGGAGAACAAGAGCATCAAGATTTCGCAGTGATACTTCTTTCCCTGATAGAATCATAGGAAAACTCGCCAAGACCCTCGAATAATGCTTCTCAAGCGTGCCCTTGTGTCGGCTTGATCTCGTGGTTTCTGCCCAGGAGCAAGGCAGCCCGTGAGCAGGCACATGGCTCCCTGACGAAGGTCATCAAGGAGGCGGGGAGAACCGCAAGAACTAGCAAGTCGGTTATATAAGCAGGGATATACATGGGATAGGCGCCCCGATTGGGGTAGTTATTCAGACCCGATTAAAAGCTACTAACTAAGCCCCATTGCTGTAGCTGGAATTAGAATTGTTGGGGGGCAGAGTTTTGGGGTTAGGGTCTCCAAATTTGGAAGGAGGCACTTGCAGCCACGTACAGAGGGGGACGGCGCTTTCTATGCTCATGCTGGCACTCCCGTTATTGCTCGTGGAGTGGGCAGGCATGCTACCGCGTGCATATGGGAGCCTCAGTAGCTACTTGCGCCGCTCCAATTAAAAACAAATTCCCTGTAAACTCAACTTGGTTTAAAGATACCTGCAACTGGTACACCCTGCGGCCAATTCGGAGCTGGATCAGGTCATGGCTTCCTGAAGATTGCATGTGTGTCATTTGCCAAGTCTTTATTGCCCTTCTTTCCAGATCATATCCATCACGAGTTCAGTACAAAATAAGCTATCCCCGCATCATACAGCACACGGGTTAGCAAGAGCAAGACGTCGCCACAGTACTTCTGTAACCATCAGCGCGGTCATGGCTTCCTTTCCTGGAGGCCAAGCTTCTGAGAATGGATGATCCGAACATCAAGGTCATCACAGACTACGAAGCCTGGTCAATGATACTATTGTCGCAGGGACGTTTGCTCTTTCGGATATTTGAGTTTCGTTTCTTCAGCGGGTTGGCAAGGCGTTTTTTTCAGCATTTCGAGCTCCTGCGCATTTGACAGGGCTTGTGGGCTTGGCAGGCATCTTTAGCTGTAGCTATGTCCCAATAATTACACACGGAGCAGCAGGATCCTTCTGTCCCCCCACTGAAGGGTTCAGGGGTGATCAGGGTTCGTACCCTCCTTCCTAGTTACTCGAGCAAGGCAATGCAGGAGGCCAGCCCGAAACCGAGCTCAACCCCATAAAAAAAAAAAAAAAAAACTACCAACCAACCTTTCAAAAGAAAACAAAGCCGCAAAGTCATCCAAGGAGCCGATAACATTCGGGCTCGATGTCCGGGCCCCGAGAGGGAAGCACTGGCCTTCAAGTCAAAGCGAATGCAAGGGTTATTCCGCGACGAGCAAGAACACGAAGCTCGAACAGTCAGAACATGAACTTACTCAGGGAAAGCATTAGGTAGCAATCATAGCATACAGTCGCACTGGCGATACGGCTGATTGTTGGAGTGGCATGCGTCATCAGAGAAATGTAGTTAACAGGAGCTTCCTGCGACCTGATTTACGTTCAGGTTCGCCGGGCTTGTGGCTTGGGTTGCTCGTCGGAGTGGTGCAAGACTCCTTCTATGGTAGTTTTCTCTTGTCCAATCTCTGCTACTAATTAAGCAATTACTTCTGTGTCTAGCACGTATTTATGGGCCCGGCCGCGGGCCGGATGCGACCCCAAGACCATGCGAGTGAACGGAAGGCCCTTGAAACACCGCTTGCGGTACAGCATTCCATTTGCCGAAGCTGCGCGATCCCTTGTTTGATCATCTTGGCGGCCCAGGTGCCCGAACCTTTAATGAGGGAGGCCGGCTGCAGATGAGACATACCGTATGAGACTGTGAGCAAGTTGCTCACTTTGGGTGCCTTTGCGGTCATGGTTTACGAAGGTACCGTTATTTGGCTTATGGGTTTAGGGTCAACTCTGTTTCCGGGCATGGCAAGCTGTTGTGCGTGAGCGAGACATGGGTTGCTAGCCGCCAACTCTCACAATTACATGAAGGTTTGCCCAAAGTCTTGCCCGGACTGCATAGATTCTTGATCTGCTGAGCTTGTGCTTTAACTTGTCGCGGCACGAAGTATAGCTTTGCTTCGTCGCTTGATGTGATCGCAGGCTTACATCATGAAGCCCGATCTGTCGCCTATGGTAGGCGCCGAGTCTGAATGGATTCTGCGATCATGGGTCCGGAAAGCAGCAGCCGAAGTTGTAGAGCATATTAGATCACATGGGCTTATGCAGAAGCGTAGTGTGCATGTTTACGCACTTCTGTGTGAAATTATAGCACGTGCTTCGGCACTGTGTATCAGGCTGGGAGACCGGCAGGCAATCTGAGCCTGCGTTTATGGCACTTTGGCTGCAACCGAATGTGGCGTGCTGTTCCTGTGCAGCAGATTGTAATATGTTCCAGCAGTTCTCGATGCAAGCACAAGTGGTAAGTTGTACTGTGACAGTCCCCAGCATTGAGAGGTAGTCTCTGCTGAACGTGCGTCAACCCGTTCAGTGTGTGCCGGCTTCCGCATTCTGGAAACAAGTTGTCTTTGCAAAGCTCAAGCGAGGATATGAATTTGCATGCAGTGCGCGGAGACACCAGCCCAGACTCTTGGCAAACAATGGTGGATTTCGATTGACGCCCCAGCTTGGCACGGGTTTTTTCAGGCCTTGCTTCTGAGGTAATTCCAAGACGAGTGCCTCTGAAAAAGCCCTTCATCAGGAACCGTAGCTTCGAACGACCCACGTGCTTGCCTGCAGGAAGTCGTGCTTTACCAGTACGATCTGGCAGACCCGATGAACCCGTTGGGGCTGCTTGTGGCCTATGCGGAAGCGCATGTGCTACCGGCAGGGAGGCCCAGGTTCTGCAACTTCCAGAGATCAAAGGACATGAACAGCCCACGGAGCCCCTTCGAGCCGCACCTTCCCGGGTTCGGGTTTCGTTGACATCCCTTGCTTTGAGGTCGTCAGCGACTTCGACACATTCCTGGTTGGCAGCACCAATGTAGCCTATGATCCCTTGCCGCCGAAGCAGCAGGAAGGGCTCTTTGCGTATTCATCCTTGTTCAGGTCAGCTTCAACAATAGCTACAATGAGTACCTCCAGCGACCAGTCTAGCACAGGTAGTGTCTGATGCTAGGCCGGCTTTCGTGGTTACAGTAAAACTATGCCACCGTTTGACCCATTCTTAGCCAAAAGTTCGGTAGCTAGCCGAGCGATGCATTTTCTGCTGTCAACCTAGGCCACATCGGGTGAAACCTTTCGGGTTCATCCCAAGCTTCTCTACATCCCACCTAAGGTAAAACCCAGGTCTGACATCTGCAGTTTGCCTTTGCTTGTTTGTTGCATTGTGTCCTTTCTCTACCGAGAAAGACCACAACCCAGGGCCATCGTTGGTTTCCTCCCCAATTTCCTGGTGAGTTTTAACACGTCTTATGCATGTAAATGCGTCTTATCAGAATGGGTCGTGTCATTCTTGCTACTCTTGCCTGTCTTGTTTCCATTATCAATTGGGTCGCAGGAGATGTTCCAGTGGTGCCTGGAGCACACGGCGGATATTATCGGACTCCCAGCCTCGAAGGGCTGGACTTCACGGTGGCTGGAGGCGACTTCCCTACGATGCTGCGCTGCCGTACGGGCTTACGGTCGGGGGATGCAGGAAATGCTTCTTAAGAATCAACTGGTTGGCAAAGTAAGGCCTAGCAAGCCGACATTGCATCGTGAATGGAACCAATATCTATATCTATTGGGCTATCTCGGCCATCTCACCAGCTAGATGACGAAGATATCGAAGGACAAACCATGTCCGAGCGCATCAGCATACTGGAAAAACAGACTTAGGAGCTTACCAGCGAGCTACCCAGCCAGCCAGAGAAATAGCTGCTCGCCAGTCTCAATGCTTGCTATGCATGCAAGCGCGCCGACCGAAGCAGCTACGTCGGCGTTTTGCAGATAACGCTCCTGAAGCATGTCCGGCCAATTTGGCCATGACAAGTTTCTTTCATTACTTCCCATTTATTCGAGTATCCCGGGCTTGATAGCATATCGCTAGGATGCCTGCGTGATGTTGTCCGACTGTCTTCGAACTCCCTTGATCATAAGCGCCCAGTCAGCCCGGAAAAAACCTTAAGCTATCGTTCACAATATGCTTGGAGGATTTGGGAGGAGCATAAGTTGTGGCTGAACGTGCGTAGTTGCGATGTTTGCGGCAACCTGCAAAGCCCTCGTGAATCCAAAATGAGTGTTTGGAATTCAGTCCCAGCCAAAACATGAAGCCATGAGCGGTCACGGTAAAGGCGCAAGTGAAGAAGCCAACCCGTCAGCAGTTTATTCACATACGAAGTAACCAACGACCTCTCGCAGGGATCTAGCACTCACAGGTGGAGCCGAGCATCACACGCGCAACCAACAAGCCAGAGTAACAGCAGCCTTCATTACAGCGCAACGGGAAAAGTATGGCAATCTTTCAGATCACACACCGCGGCACCCTGCATCTTACCATCCCTCCTGCCAGGTCTTGAAAGAAGAAGCCAGCAAGAAAGGCCGCCATGCCGTTCTACACATGTTGGCATGTCCACCTCATGCGTTCTGCTGCCCGCTTCGGGAGATTGCTTTAGTTGCCACAGCATGAAGACATGAACCTCATGCTGACTCATGCTGCAACACCGTGAGGTTTTCACCCGGAAATTCCAAAGTTGGGTTTTGGTGACGACACCTCTGTTCGGCTCATCGGCGATGCATCCCAGCTGCACTCAGTAGCGATGCCTCGTCCTGGCCCAAGCCCTACTTATGACTTCGGAGAATTGAGCCATCTCGGACCTCTGAGACCCAGACAGTATGTTGGTGGTGGGGATCTTCGGCAGTACGGTGCAGAGTTTGGGTGTTCTTCGGATCTATGCGGAGCATGCAGACGATGGGGTCCGGTAGCTGGATGGATGGACACTTCCAAGTTCTTGCTACGACGCTGATTTTGTCGTCGTTGTAGATCAGCAACCCCAACGTACCTGAATCCTAAGCCCGACCGAGAAATCACGGCTCCGAATACTCACAAGCAGGAAGCAGTTCAATCGAGGTGTGGAGGGTCTTGATGGTGGGTTTCCGATCTATTTGCAGATGGGAAAGCTTCCAGACAGCTTGATGGACCGGTCACCCAAGCTCCCTAGAAAGCTCGCACTTCACGCAAAAGCCTCAACTTGTCCATTCCTAAAGGTGGTGAAAGTGACGGCCTCATGTGGAGCCATCCGACATGGTGCGGAGTGCTTCAATTTCTACTTCCCGCAGGATCTCCAGAGCGGGTAGAGCTCCTTTTTTTGTGGAAGAATGGGGAGGGCTTCGAGTGTTCAAGGGCTTTTCGAGAGCTTGACTCATTGACAGCGTTCAAGTCTTCCGATGATTGCCTCGATTCTGCTTCTCGGCGTGGTTTGGGATCTGCTGAAGGGTCTCAAGATGGTGACCTTGATGGAAGGGGGTTCCTGTAAAGCCAGCCTGTCAAATGCCTTCTCGGCAACGGCACGGCAACTTTTAGTCCTTCTAGATTCTAGTCACCTATAGTCTTTGTCAGTAACGGCTGTCGACTCCTGGTGTACATCACCATCGCCGGCCTCAAGAATCGAACGCCGCCGTCTCGAGCCAGCGCATAGTGCACGATCGAACCCATGAAGTCCCTGTATGCAGGGTATGTCATGCATGCTCACGGCTGCAAAAACCGGGCCGCAGTAGGCTAAGACAGAGTCGAAGTCTCAAAGTGGATTCTGAAGGCTACGCTATCTGCCGCAAGCAAGGATTTGTTTGCTTTTTGTTGCATCCCCGGCCGCCACTGCATTCTGTCTTGGGGCAAGGAGCTGGATGATGAGTTCCTGGTCATCTGGGACGGCTATCAGGAGCTGAGATTCTTCATAAATGGGGCGAGTAGATTGGCCCAGGATTACTGGAACAACGCTGCACCGGAGACAGAGTTCGTGTACCGGTTGAGAGAAATGCACAAGAGCCATCTGCGATCATTCGGCTTAGTTTTCTAGGGGCCAGAGACCAGAGAGCAATGCCGGTGCACGCATCTTCTTGCTTCGAGTTTGTTTCTGGCATGGCAATTCGAATGAGACTGTGGCATGGCTGCCTCGGGGCAAACACCTGCAGTGCAGACCTCTGTCCGGTACGAGAAACCGTTGACGATCCAAGCTGAAATGATAGTGTCATGCGCTCAAATCCCACTTGTGAGCCGAAAGACAGCTCCAAAGCCCCTCATGATCCTGGCAACGTCCTACGCAGGATCCGCCTTGGCGACCGCTGAAAGAGGCCGGGCTGCTGTAGAGAAAGTCCTACAGAGCTGAGGATTTAGGGCCCAGTTTTGGGTTCAGGGTTCATTTGGGTCGGAGTTTGGCAGCTGTTTTTGCTTGCTTCCATGCCTGTCTGAGCATAGGAATGCTTAGATGTAGTGCAGGATACAAGAAAAGTTAATCTCATAGGATATGAGGCATCGTCATGTGTGCTGGCATCTAACAAGTCCACTGCTTCAAAACGAGGATGTGTAGCATCATGGCGTAAGCAGTGCTTGAGCTTTTCGCCTGATGCTTGGACAAACGCCTGCAGTTGTGGACGTCGACAAAAGTTGTTTGCAAACCTGAAGCTCCAGAACTCTAAATTTGGACCCTGTGGAGCCTTGCCTGCTGTGTGCGAGTGTGAGCGTCGAAATTTGGACCCTACTGAGCCCCACAAGCTCTGAACACTCTTCTATCCTTTTCGGCAGGCTGAGCTGAGGAAGTTCCTGATGGACTGGGCTTTTGGTCTTCTACGTTCCAGAAGTCCCAACCAGTTAACTAGTTAGCAAAATTTGCGTTTTTTGGGCTCTACGATTAAGCCTGATAAAGGGCTTCCGGCAAGTGCACAAGCCCGGATGGAAAAGTAGTTTGCGATGTCCTCTAGCCTTTGCCCTGTCAGCAAACAGTTCCGGCTGCAATAGAGTTTAGGATGAGCGCTTCAACATTCCGTGACAGTCCCCGAAGACAGCCAGGCACAGCAAAGGCATGTTGCAACTCAAGCTTACCCAGCTCAAGATTACTCTCTTGGCCCAATTTCTGGACACTCCCATAAGAGAAACAGTGTCGAACTCCTTGAACTTCGAGGACAATTCTGCAAGTTGCTTCAGCACAAACTTTAGTGCTTCAAGCTTTTTGCTTTTGGGGTCAGAATAACAAAGGTACGATTCTGGAAATTATCCTCCTTGGGCAATTGCGAAATGTATGGCAGAGCTAAACGAACTGAGATGAAGAAAGGTTATTTGTCCGGGCTACCACACTCTGCATCCTTGTAGGGGGCTTGTCCCAAGCCGCTATCCTTCCAGGAGCGTGCCGATGAGGGCTATTGTTTTCCGCTGAATCCGGTCTGGCCAGTCTCCTTGCTGCAATTGGGCTGAGAGTCTCAGCTGGGGAGTGTCCAAGTAGGCCCATTTGCTGAAGTGGCAGACCAGAGAGCGCTCTCAACTCCCTTGCTTGCGCTCAGATTCGCGACCAGGGCTGGTACGAGGCCTTGGCAACAGGGGATTCTTGAGTAGCCGGGTAGCCAGGCACCGTTGGGTTGTGTCATGAGACATACCAGGATGTGATTCACAGTCTCCGCTAGGCGGTAGCAGGTTCACACAGTTTGCGCGCTCCCTTTGTCGCTGGCGTTTCTCCCTTTCTCTTCCTCTCTCTGTCTCTCTCTCTCTCTATTTGTCTCTCTGTCTCCCTGTGCCTCTCTTTTTGTCCCTTTCTCTGTCGCTCTCTCCCGCTTCACCTGTCCCAGGTCTCTGTCTCTCTCACGTGACTAGCTGTGACTAGCGCGTAGACATGTGCACGATGCGGACATGTTGGGAGAGATTTATGTAAGGTATGCTGCACACCCATCGCGGCCAGCATGTTTGACACAAAGATTAGTTGAGTTTAGATCAGAAGGCGCGTAATACGTGTGCAGACTTACTCCTCACTGTATTCGGGGAACGCCTGCAAAAGCAGAAAATTTGCGGTGAACAACCCTCCGGTTGAAATAGCGTCTGGAACTTGTGATATGTCTGCATGTACGCGGTGCTGACCATCTGGATCGGGTCAGAGCTGTCTGCTGTGTCGGTTCCGAGATTTCCGAGATTCTGACTGTCCCCGTTTCTGCTTCCACCTGTGTCTTGCGTCGGTGATGATTTGTTTGTGCGGCATTTCCGTGTGTCTTGTTGGTGGCCGCATCGCTCGCAATCTTTCTGATGTACATTCTTCTTGGAGCTGCGGCCAGGTCCTGGACACTCTTCGCAAGAGACAAGACCCCCAGATCGTCCAAAATCTCCAAGGCATGCATTGTTTGAGTCTGGATGCTGAGCGCGGCTTATGTCAAAGATACATGACCTCCTAGACGGACAACTGCCAACCCTCAGTGGGTAAGATACATCTACATGACTACATGCACCAGCCAGCCGGAGCCGGGATACATCTGGCGAAGGCGCCTCCTTCGGTTGCAAGGAAGACAGTTTTGTCTGGAGTGCTCGCAGGATTCAAGCTCCTATTAGTGCCGGAAAGACTCATTGGCATGTTGCATGAGCCCAAGATACAGCGAGAATTACGAAACTCATAGTTCCACATTATCGGTATTGTACACCGGTGGTTGAGCGCCATGTGAGAATCGTGCCTGTAACAATGCCGCCCTGCGCATACGCATTGCGAGTCTCCCGTTTGTGGTACCGAGATGAGATCTTGGGATCCAAATTGCCCGGGAAGAACAGGTTGACTGAGTGGTTGTTCGTCTTTCGAACATCTTCATGAACATGGTGCTGAATTAGAGGCAGTAGACCTTCGTGTCAGCTGCAAATTAAGATTGCCAACGGATGTTTGAGGTTTTGGTATTTTAGTACCTAGAAGGCTCCAGGTCAGGGAGCAAGCTTGCCCCATGCGCACGACGTGTGTCGCACAGGATGGTTTTCGGAGGAGGCACGGATGCAGTTCGAAGAGAAGTCCTAGGTTAGATGCAATATGGTTATAATCGGATGCTTCGAGCGTGCTGGTTCGCATGAGGCCTTCGGAGTTCGCTTCCAGGGTCCTTGTGACGACGAGTACGATTGTCTTCAGCTTGTATTCAGGCCTCCAGATTCTCCAGAAACACAAAGGGCCCTTTATCACAGCTGCCAGCGGACATCTCAAGCTCGCTCACCACTCGTTAGGCAACATAGCCCCGCGTTTGTCGCAGCATTGAGCTTCCAAGAGGCCCAAGATTCCACAATGAAAAGAAGGCGGTCAGGAGCCTCCATCTGGCACGTACCAACATGAAAATCCTGCCGAGCAGGTGGCCAAGAATTTGCACAGAAGCCTCAAATGAAAGTCAGGATAGTCGTCGTATCCCTTACTATGATGACGGGGCTGTACAACAGCAAGGTGTCGTGTTGCCCATCGTCATAGCCGTCACAATCACAGTCGTGTCTGTGTGTTGTATTGCACGGCGCAAGGCCCAAAGTCGAACCAGTCAGGTGATTCAGATGCCACAACCACATCTAAAGTAAGCGTGGAACTACATACTGTAGAATTCTGCAAGACTATGTAAATTCTGTGCAAAATAATGTTTCGGCTTAGGGTTTGTATAGGGTTTAGAACACGAGCAAGAATGATCCTCAGATCTATACCGTGACTACGTAAACCAGTACTGGGAGCTCATCACGATGTGTCATCACAGCGGCATTTGTTATTGCAAGATCACGATACTCCTCCGAGTTGACAGAGTCCGTTGGCCGGCTGCCCAAAGCCAAGCCTTTGCGTCTACGGCTTGGCAGTGTGCAAAGTAAGAAACACCCGAGAATCAAAAAGCCGTGTACAACCCCATCTCACCATATGCCTACACACGGCGCAGCAGTCCGTGGTCACGGCACCACGGCACCACGCGCGCAGGCACTCAAGCGAATTGATGAAATTCACCTGGAGTTCCCAGATGGTACCACGGCTGGGATTTTAATTTGATTCAGTGTTCAAGGTCAGGTAAGGGTGAGTGCTCAAGCTGTGGAAATCGCATTAAACACACTTCTTCCGCCACAAGAATGGGACCAACGACCAGCCGGTAGACGATTTCCAGCTCGCCAAGGCTTCTCCGCGTCGGCCATGAAGTCGCACCCTCGGTGTGGCAATCGTCGACCAAGGTCAAGGATGGGTTAACATTATGTAGCCCAGTAGCGAGTATGCTTTACAGTCCTCATCCGGATGCGATTTCTTATCAGGCTTCACTGAAATGGTGAAAGGCCGAAGAGAGTTCGGGGTTTGGGTTCTACACTACTGGAAGACGGCGTTCGCGTGATGCACCGTGTATCACTTTGCTAAGGCGGGCCGGCTCGACCGTCGCCAACTTGCAGGACCTGCCGAGAATCCGTGGCCAAGAGGGGTCCAGTAATTTAAGATGATTGTGGTGATATTCCTGACTCCTGACCGTGATGATGCTTGCGTTCATGTTGAAGCTGTTGGCGAAGGGAGGACGACGGTGAGGGTGGTGTTTGCGACATGGCTGATGCAGGCGGAGGGAGGCAAGAAGCAGGACGGAGAGGGAGATAAAGATAGCTGCTGGTGTTCTGATTGGATTTGTTCGCAACGACCCATGATCGTCGTTAGAGTCTGGCAATGCCGCCAGAAGATGAGCATGCGGAGCAAGGCACGGGTACCAAGCAAGATGCTGCTGCCCAAACAACTATCGTCATGCCACAGTACAAATATACTAAATTAGACGCATGTCGAAACACTCCCATTAAGGACACCAGGACTATGGAGGACTCAACAATGCCAGCAGTAATGGCATCATCCTTTGGCCCAGGGCCAAGGGTTGGAGCAAAAGTGAACGTCGTACGCCATGCAGACAAGTGTGCCCATTGCGGTGCTTTAGATGGGAAACCCTGAGCACGAGTACCGCGGTCTTTGGGAGTTCCGGTACGTTGGGGTTTCGTTTTAGGGCTCCCCTGTCGACTTCATGCAGGACTTCACGGGCGAAGAGATGGCAGATTTCGCACGGGAGGAGGCCAGCCAGCACGTGGCCCTATACCTACTCGTTTGGTGTATTGGGGCTTTCTTTGCGGCCCTAAGCAAGGTAAGCTATGCCTGCCGAGCCTTTCTTCTTGGCATCACTGGTTGAATTTCGACGTCGATTGTGAGTTTAATGTACTCGAACGCAGAGATTTAGTTCCGTGTTGAGATTTGTTGCATAAGTCTGCATAAGTCCCTGTCATCATCCGGAGGGTCCAGCGAGTTTGCCGGGCCTGCCAGGTTCGCAAGGTGGTCAAAGCACGCTGGAAGAGGCAGATGGCTGGGGGAACGACATGAGAGTTTAATATTATGGAGAAGTTCTGACACTTTAAGATGAATGGGTTACATGAGCGTGCACTTAGTTTACTTGGTCATGCCTGGATGCTTGAGGTGCAGAGTCTGCGTTGCGGACAACAGTGACCCCACCCGCTTTGTTTGTGTTGTTCAGTCAGGTTGTTGCGCATTTGAGGCAGTACAACACCCCAAACAGGAATAACTGACTCGCTGCAGCCGTCCACCTCCCGAATCATGGCAGGATTCGGGAATCTCTTTTGATGCTGGCGAGAATCATGGCGGAAATGGACGACGAAGAGCATGTACCTTGACCGAAAGTTAGTTTTAGAGGAAATCGAAGGCGGTGATTCAGTGATGAGAATGTAACCATCATGATGAAGGTCAGGACGACGCTCATGACGAGCAGTGTGGCCACTGAAATAATGTGCATTACTCATGTTACCCAAGCCGTGATGAGATCAACAAGCCCGTTCGGCATGAATCAACATGACTGCTGCAAGTGTGGTTGAGTCGAGTTCGCTCCAGAAACTCTTGTCATCTTTTACCTAACCTATCTAAATAAATACTCCAAACTTAGACTCCCAATGGCCCAATGCAAGCAAGCACGTGCTGCATGAATATCTGGAGCTTTCGGAAGCTCAGTTGTTGCTGTTGCACAGGACGGGATTTCCTTTGCTGCCCTGGGAGCGTCGGCTTACTGACCCTTTAAAGTCGCGTTAGTAATTGATTGCTGTCATACCTCTTAGTCACTAGTATCCTGTAATAACAGATATCAGTCTTTTATGTGTAGCTTGGTTATTGCTTTTGGCAACTCTTACTCTGTTTCTCGGTCAGCCTTTCAGTTAGAGTTAAACACTTCTTGCGCTGTCGCACCTGAATACGAAGCCTTCGGTCTCAATCCCTTGAAACTTCATCCTCGCCTCTCGCATCCTGAAACAGACCCCAGAAGTTGATCCGTGTCTTGCTGTTTGTTTGCTTGTTTGCTTGGCTTGTGCCACGCTCAGGCGAAGATGTTGGGTGGCGATGGCACCTGACCCGGCGAAGACCCCCGGGCCCCCTTGCCCCACTGAGCTTGTGGACAACAGCTCCTTTGTTTTCGAAGTCCAGAGCTAACGCCCAAAGGTTCCGATCAAGTCTGCCCTTGGTGGTTGGACCCAATTTGGCGTTTGACCATTGATCGCCCGGCCGGTGAATCACCCTCACGAGCACTGCAGGCACTATAGTGTCGTGTTTTAAGAGCCCCGGCAGCTTCAACTTTTTCGCACTGAGCTGACGGCCGCGGCGTGCCAACCAAGAATGGCAGGCCTTCAGGAACTGTCGTAAAATGAGTGAATCTGTGTGGTCGTGTGCGCTAACACGTCCTATACTGGCGCAGGCTGGATGTCTGCAGCTGCTGGCAGAAAACATTGGTAAAGACAAGTTCACGTACCCTCTCGCACCCAATTCCCTTTCAGCAGGACATGCTATCGGAAGGGCATACTTAAGACTAGCGGTGTAGATTATCAGCAGTCCCGTTGCAACTGTCAGCATGCCGAGATGGCATTTGTGAAACAAATGTCCGACATTAGCCCGCCTGTCAAACAGGCGAAGGCTGGGAAATTCTCCAGCCAAACGTCCGCACTTAGCATTCGGGCAGGCGAGAATACTAGCAGCACTAGCACTGAACAGTTGCAGAGCCCGAGTATAGAGTCATCACTAACAGACTAACAATGCTTACAGCAGTACAAAAGAGACACAGATGAGTGTGGAACTTAATTATCTTTCTGGAACAGCCACCGGAGTTTCGAAGAGATGCGCCGCACGGTGCCATACCATCTTTCCACATGGCACTGTGAGCGCTTTGTTCTCATGTGCACAGTTTCATGCCAGGCCCTGTGCATCCCTGTGAAGCCTAAGCTTGGCAGTATCGAACTCCGTCCCAAGCGCAAAAGGAGGGCAGTGCCGAGCAGGGATGCGCATGGGGTGGCCGCTCCAAAGGAGTGTACGTCCTTGCGCCAACTAAGCGTCACCAGCTCACTCTCATCGAAAACATGTAGGCCAGCTTAATCACTGCCTTGTTGAGTTCATGTCCAAGTCTGTGAGGGCTCTGAACCCGAAAATTCAAACCGTGCAGAAACTGTGGACTGTCGAAGTTCCGAGGTTCCTGCCTTTGTCTTGGCAGCAGTTTGGCCCGTCATGCGGTCAACAGCCATTCTCCCAGAGTTGCTGGGCTTGGCTTCCGCGGTTTCTTCTGTTCCAAGAACTTATATTGTATGCAAGGCTTGCACCGTGTAGACGAGGCACCGCTGATGCTGCCCTTGATTCGGTCAACACTGTCATCATGTTAGTCTTGTTTCTTTGCCCCGCTACTGCGGTTACTGTATGGCCATATAGCCGGTCTTTAAGTAAGTCTTTTGCGCCCTTGGTTGCAGCGACTGCCAATACTTTCTGCAGCCAGGGGTCACAACAATCTCCTACTTCGTGGTTCGCTTGAGGGTTGTGCTTTTGGTGGTGGGTTCCTGTGACACGACTATCTATGAGGGCGATTAGCGAAGCTCTGGAACGCATGCCTCAAATATACGCAAAAGCGTGTCAACAACGCCCGTTCCTCAGCACGCCTCCCACACACAATGCTGATGGTTCCTAGTTGGAGCAACCCTTGCTTGACTTGACAAGAGCGCTCCTTCCCGGATGTTGCTTTGGCCCTGCCAATATGCCCAACTTGCAACATGGTGCTCCTGTGCGCCCACAAGTTTTCAAAGTTTTCATGACCATGGCCCCAGCCCTGCACTGAATCGAGCCCTGGGGCTCCAAGTAGATCATAGTAGGAGATCATAGTAGGTACTCGCTCTATGCAGGTAGCGTCCTTTTGTAAACTCTTAGGGGAAGATGCTAATCCATACTCTAAGAAGCAAACTTTTAGCGTAAGTGTGATGAAAATCATGATAACAGCACTAACAAGAAGAAAGCAATAGCAATTGCGAATAATGCTAATAACAGCAATAATAATGATACTTGTATGAATAACAAGAATCAAAGCAATGAATATCATAGCATTCACCAAAAATACTACCTTCCAAGGCTCAACATGAAGGGCACATCCTCGCCGAGCGTTTGGAGCGGCTTACCGAGGTTCTGCCGAAACCGATGTAGCATTCGAGCTATGCACGAGAAGTATGCGTAGACATACATTCATACATACATAGATGTGTATAAAAGCACATGCATATGTACACACAGACAGGACAACTGAATCAGAGTGGAACTCGGGCTTCAACAAGTGCTATAGGCTCGTTGCTGTACCAATCCTTCCTTGGTGAGTGAGAGTGGCAAACGGCGAGGATTTCCGTTCCATGCCATCTACATGCTCAGACATCATAATAACATTGAGTTAAGAAGGGCGTGAGTACCAATTTCACTTCTAAACCACACATGATCTATGTACATGCAAACCTCTTGGATTCCCCCTCGGCTTCCCCATTCCAAACCATGCAAGCTTCCGCGTCAGGAGTTAGATCAGAGACCAACCGAGATGTTGTCCCTCCAGGCGTGGCTTAGGGCTCAGGTTCATGTAATTTGATCGCTGCTGGCTTGCCACTGTCTACCGGTGTCCTATACTGAATTTTTCAAGAGCTATCCGATGGAAAGTTTGATAGGTGCTGTCTACCGGACTCGCACATAGGCTTGTATGTTGTGGATGTTTACAGCTCATGAAGCCGCATCTTGTCGTTGGGTTTGATGGTTATCATGCTGACGGTGCAACATGTCCCAACTGATGGACAGAGTCTACGAAAAATGTTCTGGTTGTTCATGCGAGAGTTCACGAAGAAGGTAATGGATACTGTGGCAGCCAGATTATGCGGAACTGCAATATATGAACGAACCAGAAATATACAACAGGGGTTGTAGGGCTTGCTGGCCAACAGAAAGCTTTTTTTCTGTACTTGCAGCGAGGCATACGCGCATGCTGTGGAGGCTCAGCGATTTCAAATTGCCAGTCTGCTTCAGCTTGGAATGCGCTTTCGAAGGTTTTGTTTCACGAATCTTCAGCATGGGGGTTTCTCGGTAATGTCGGGCTTTGGCAATTGCTGAGTGGGGAAGCTTGACCCCAACCTCGCAGGGATTCTAGTGTAAAAAAGGCACGGGTCATGCGATGTCCTTCACCTTCAACCCTGGGCGATGGAGCCTGAACACTTGCACTGGTCGAATCCTCATAGTTTGGCAGCGAAGCCACCATCAAACCTCAGCTCCCCGGCGCGCGGTCAAAGACCACCACATCCACAAAGCCCCAAAGCTGAGCCTGTCGAGCTCAGATCGCTGACAGAGAGGAAGTCGATCTTCAGGCCCAGTGCAGAGGGATGCAAGACGAGGTTGTTCAATTAGCAGCTTGTCAGCCTCTTTTCAGCAAGCTTCAGGTTGAGGATCTGGGGTAGCCATACTTTCTTGGTAATGGCCCGAGCCACAAGAAGGACAATGGCATCACATTTCAAATCCCAGGCAGTACCTGAGACACCGAACAGCTTGACCGCACTTCTGAAATCCTGTTCATCAATACTAAGCTTTGTATCGCTTCTAAACAACCGTCAAGCCTCGCGCTGCTCCGTACATAACGGAATTGCCTCACATAGACTTCTGCAGGATGCGAGGGGCGAAGACTTGCAAGCTTCATCTGAAACCTTTGCCAACACTCCGACACCAGATGGCCCCAGAGCCCAGCACCTAAACCTTGAACCTATGTGGAGACTAGCCTGCCTTGTGCGGCTGTGAGCGTCGAAACCCTGAACGCGAAGCCATCAGAACCCCCCACGCAAATGCACTTGCATCCTACATTGCTGCGCAGTCTCGCTGTAACTGAGAGGATACAGCTGGAGGTTTCCTTGGAACGGACTCCTCAAGACACACGCCTCGCCGGGAGGGTCTGAGCGTAAGCCAGCCTGACACGAACGGCGAACTTTTGTATCTGACAGCCTGGCAATCCAACTACTGCTGTTCTCCGGACGTAAAGGGCCGCCCAAAACAGAAACAGTCTAGCTCGGGCTGTAAACCGGCGAGTCTTCAGGTTCGGATCGGCGAGGTGCAAGGAGTCTTCGCGACTTTCCGGAAGTTTTGGCCTCGACGTTCTCGAGGGGCTTTCTGCATGGATTGTTGATCCGTGTAGGATTTTGGGCTGAGAAGGTCCAGGGCTCTTCTGTCTACGAGTTTAGCGCTCGCAGGGGGGGGGGGGGGGGATGAGTTGGGGTTTGCCGTGACTATAGAAGAATTGCAATTCGACTGCATCTATTCGTCTCAGCAGAACATGTTGCTGACTTTCAAAGACCCAGTGTCTCGCCTTGGGGCCTTCGGATTGTCCAACTCTCCGTGTGAAGCGGAACTGCTTGCAGCTAGTACATGATGACCAGTATACAATCATCGCACAGTTTGCGGTGGCGGGTATTACCGAGCTTGCTCATACTCAGACCAAGGCACGGCGTGCGTGTTCTGCTTGGCACTTACGAACAGCTGCCCAGGCATTGGGTCGGCAAACTGCAAGTTTTAGTGAGTGCGAACATGGCACAGGCTTTTTGTGCACTCGACATGCTTGCCACTGCCTGTCATGATGTTCCCACTTTATGTACATTGCACCTATTCGACAACCATTGCCTAGGCCGGAAGACGCGGAGCTGGTGGAGAAGCTGGCTGAACAGATGCGTTCCCCTCAGACTATGCAGGCACGGATACAGCTGCAGGAGCCAACCCGCCACGGCAGGCTAACCACCTCAAGCGCCCCGAGACATAAGGAGGAACACTCAAAAACCAAAGCAAAGGTGACAGAAGCCCAAGCCCAAGATGCTCTCAGGGAGGAGTTCTGGTCGACACTCCCTGCAGCGAAAGGCTACCTCACACAGAAGCGAAGGGAACAGCCTGGGCCTCGAATCACAGCTACAGGCGAAGTGATTGCCAGACCATTTGGTGCCAATTCATGATGGGATGCTTTGGGTGCTTCGTGCTCGAATTCAGCAATACCGGCGAAGACCGTGGATGGATGGGGCAGCGCCTTAAAGACAGGTTTTTGAGTTTCGGGCATAATGTTAGTCAAAGGTCTTAAACAGGAAGCTCAACCAGTTCGCTCTTCGTTTCTTTGGTCTTGCACGGCCAGGTAGTTTGCCGCGCGCAGCAACAAACATAGAAGAGCATAAAGTATGCAGTAGCCATACATGCATGTAACATGTTCTGTTAGACTAGGTTGGATCAGCAAGCTCGGAATCCATGGGCGACTTCAGCACCCTCGAAGCACACATCTGCTACCCTAATTACACGTTCTTAACACGAGCACAGCCAAGTTCTCGGCTTGCCACAACGTGTGCAACCACTCCCTGTGCATGACTTTGTTACAAAAATAGGATAGTACAGCAACAGGTAAATGAATTCTGGTCCTTGCTTTCCGAAGATTAGAGCTTGACTGTACGTAGCTTCAAGCTGGCTATTCTTGAAACAACAACGTTTATTGGCTTTTTGTTTCGAATTTTGGTCGGGTCCGAGAGCGCCCGCGTGCACCTGCATGCCGACAGCATGCCTTTGCTACCCCTCCGCTGCATGTCGCTGCACCCCCTCCACCGACCGCGGACCCGGCGCCCCGCACCTGCGTCATGTACCCCTGCCGACTGCATGTTTCTGCACCCCTCCACCGGCCGCGGACACGACGCCGCACCACTTGCGCCGGCGATGGACACGGCATGCCCCATGTTGTGACATCTTGGGAACAAGATCGGGGGTACGCATTGTCGGCTGGACAATTCTACGGCTACGTACATCATCGGGACTGCAGCGGGAAAACCTATTTGGACAGTCGACGTGGATTGTCCTTTCGGCCCCCACGAGTCGTGACACTCTTTCAGGCAGTGACGTTGATGGCATCGGGCTGATGGTTTTTGCCTTCGGGCTTGTGAGGGTGCCTGCTTTGTTTAGCTTTCGGATTCGGCGGTGTTTGAGGTTACGCTCCGATTTAGACTGTGCGTCTCGGCAAGGTATCTTAAGTGGTAATTAGTGGTGCCAGCTATTCCTGATCGGCTCATCTGCCAGTGCCAAGGGAATCTGATAATCCGCATCGCCCAATCCTGCACTTCCGCTTCCTTCTGGCCCTTCCAATGATTTTCACTCTGGGAGAGTATGCTCTAGCGTCTCAGGCAATTTGGACCTGCTGATGTCGTTGGGGACTCGGTGGCTTTCAACATCTTTCAGCTACCCCGGCATTCTCAGAAAGACGCGGATCAGTCGGGCTTGAGGCGTCTGAGGCTGCAGCTTAGAGCTGAAAGTTGAGGTTACCGTGTGATTCGGCATTCTCTGTTATGCATGTCAGAGATTTGTTGTTTGCAATCGCGGCTAGCTTGTAGCAGAGCGTGCAATTGGCACCCCATTTCATACACCATGCCTCTGCTGTGCTTTGCTCAAGTTGTTCCCAGTTGCTTCCTATCCAGCCGCTAATCTAGCCCAGATGATCAGAGGTTCGCAGGGACCACAAGCCGAGCCAACACAGCAAGGTCAACGTTTTCCCCTTGCACCCTTCCTGTCTAAACAACCAGAGCAAGATGTACGCACCGCAGCCTGGACCTCTCCGTCCCAGGGCCTCTGCCTTGGGAGTTTCTTGGGCTGAGCTTCGATCCCTTCGGTTTGACAGTCTACGACTACCCCACGGCGGGGACAAACATCTTGCGAATCTCTGGGCTGCTGTCAAGTCGGTTCACAAGTTTAGGCTTTAAGTGATCGCAGTTGACTTGTCAGCAAGTGCCAAACGAAAGCAAGGTTCTTCTCTTGTGCGCGAGCCTCGGGCTGGGCTGGCGCAGCGCCTGGGTGCCGGGATGGGGTGCCAGGCAAGTGGGCCAAGGCTCCCTGTGCTCTGAAGGACCTGCACAGCCAATGTTGCCAGAACACTCCTATACTCCTACATTCCTACATGTGATGCGATGGGTCTCGTAAGGGCTACCCCGCTACACAGCCCGGGTCGTTGCAGACTGCGATTGGCATCCTTCAGGACTTTGGCTGGACAGCTACTGCGCCCATGGCATGCGACCGGCCGAGCCACCCAATCTACTAGAGCAGGCCCCGGGGGGGGGCTGTTCGAGCCCTCTCGCAGCTGTGACGCAGGTTGAAACCATAAATCACGCTGTCAAGTTGTGGGGACTCCGATCGGCAACATGCCGCTGATGAGCGGCAAGGCATGAGAAGCCTGAAAGCGTTGAAGATGCAAGACAGACGGACAGACAGATCCATCCCTCCATCCATCCATCCATCCCTCCATCCGTCCCTCCGTCCCTCCGTCCATCCTCCATCATCCATCCGAGCGTCCATCCTTACATACGTACACACATCCCCATGCGGGTGCACATTCACGCAGATAATGCACACGTCTACTCATTTAGTGCTTTCTGTTTCTGTTGTGATGCGCACTATAGTACGTAGTGGCTTGGTACATTCGATGTTTTACATATCGAGCCGCACGCCAACACGAGACATGTTGATGGGATGGGAATTGGAAACCTCTCTAAAGACGGCTCTCCCAGCCTGTGAGCCCAGATGCGAGCAACAACCGAGAGCACCACGACCGTTTCGGGGATTTGGCGACGGACATGAACGGCGTCCAAGAGATCTACTCTGCAATGCAATGCAGTACGTGGCCCGTGTAAGATCGAAGGCTCTTTCACGAGAGTCTGCAACGTGTAACCAAGCCTTACTCACGACATGCCTTGCAAGGGCAGAGTCCAGGGGGCGATACCGACGCTTGGGGCTAAGGGCCTAGGGTTCAGGATTGTGGTTGTCACGGTTTATCTTTGCAACACTCAAAACTAACATCCCCACAGCCTTCAGATCTCCGCCATGGGCCCACCGCCTTGGGCTTTTCTGCCTCCCTGGGTGCAGATGCTGGCTCCGTGCCATGTCGTGCAAGCTAGCTGCTAGCTGTACATCTCCAGGTCCAAGGTTCCAAACTTTGATTTGTGCATCTTTCTACTCCATCTGTGCTGTGTGCTGAAGTGGGTGTGTGCGTGAGTTCAGTCGTGCTGTTTCTGTGCAGTGAGATCATGGCGTTGAGGATCCTCGTCTTTGCATTCTGCTGGGTTCCGCAGACGTGGTCTCATTTTCTGGGTTACAGGTCTTGACATGAGTTTGGGGTTTCATGGGCAAGCATAGCTTCTAGAAAACATACAGGACTCAAGACTTGTCAGTCGCATCCCAGCTTTAGGCTTAGAGTCGCAGTGATCCCAGCCTGGAAAAACTGGTCTGGCGCTTTGATCCGCCCCACTTAAAACTTTTGCTGGCTCTTCGAAACGATGTTTCGTAGAGCCCTGTCTCAAGGAATAAATAGTGCCTCGTACGCAATTTTTAGCACAAGGGCTGCCTGGGAAGTGATGGCTTCTGGGTTTACACCTGACACAGACCTGGCTTCGGAAGTATTCGAACTCGAAGCTTGGGTTTGGAGTTCGTTCTCGATGTGGACTAAAGGACGGAAACCGATCGTATCATCTTTAAGTTCAGCGTGAGCTGAGCATGGTGAGAACTGAAGCCGAGCAGGTTCGTGATCATCATCGTCCTTGGAGCAGTGCCACATACCTGAACTTACGTGCTTGGGTCAAGGGTCGAAGAAGTGGAGGATTCACTTTTCATAGTGCACACTCTGCGCCCCAACAACAGCTTGCGACAAAGAAGCCGAAGCCTCTCACGGTCAATCAGCTGGGACTTCAGCAGCGCGCCAGTGTAGCAAGGCAGATGCATACAGTAAGTAAGTCCCCACATGAATGCTTGCTGTTGCGGCACTGCATAACCTGGAAATTGCCGCCCTCTATCAAACTCAAAACTTCGCGGCTTTCCATGAACCGCTCAGTTGTTGTACGCCCCAAAACCTTGAACGATCATCTCACCTTCCGTCAGCCTGGTTCAAAGACGAACTCCGTGTGGCATGTTTCCATATTGAGCATCGGAGGCCGAAAGGCTGCAGGTTTCGTGATCGCTAGATGATGCACATATAGCCAGGCCTCGATTCAGACCTCCTGCAGGTTTTGGTCTTTCGATCCCACGGCAAGCCCGAAGCACTTGCATAGCAAAAGCCCGAAAGCCCTGAATGCTGAACCCCACACCGAGCTAGACGCAAAGAACGGCAGGGC
Organism: Symbiodinium sp. clade A Y106; assembly: GCA_003297005.1. NCBI lineage: Eukaryota > Dinophyceae > Suessiales > Symbiodiniaceae > Symbiodinium > Symbiodinium sp. clade A. The sequence continues at coordinate 104,442 of BGNK01001416.1, read as the reverse complement.
TCCGACCTTTTTTGGCCGAGCCCTTTTCGGAGCCCCGCGTGACGCAGACCTCTCCGAGTGGCTCAAGCAAAAGGCCATTGAGGCGCACTGTGTACTGCACGTAGCGTTGAAATTGCCGTGTGCTTGGCATTTAGGGATGCCCGGCCTGCTGGCTCCACCACAAGAAATGCACCCCTCAAGTGCCCGAATCGGCCCTGTTTAACTGTTTTCCTTTGCAGAATATCGGGCCTTTTTGCTGTCCGGGGCAGGGCCGGGAACGGATGAGGGTAGGCCTGAGCTCTGGAATGAGAGGCTCGCCCGCTCAAATTCCAAAGCCTTTACATCCTGTCACTGTGGGAGGAGGGCCTTCCGACAAGGACTTTACGGAATAGGCTGAGGCAAGCTTCTAGTCACCATCCTTGGGAGAAAGCTGCCTGTCACTAATGTCTTCGGCTCACCTGCAGTAACCATGTCGAGTCCATTTTCTGTCGTCCGTGCCTTGAGTTGCAATCAAACGCCAGCCTGTGAGTCCTTCAGTTGAACTTTTTCTAACGCGGCCAGGTCTGCATCTAGAAATGCAAAAAGGTCGCAGGTGACTTTAGAATCACGAATGAACCTGATTCCACCATTCCACCATACTCTTGGATCGAAGAGGTCGAAGTGACAGAGGGCGATCGGCAGCGACCAGACCAATGAGAAGCTCACCGCCACGGGCCTGAGCAAGCCTCTACACCGAATTGCAGTGGATGGGGGACAGGATGTCTGAGAGGTGGCTCGCGGGTACTGCAACGCAGTTTCTCCCCTTATGTCCAAGCCAGAAGCTTTCCCGTAGTTTCTTTCGGGGTTATGAAAACTCAAGGAAGCATTTAGTTCAGCCAAGAGTCGAAGTCATCATCCCATGCAATTTGCATGAACTTGTGCATCTCGATTCTGGTTCCGACGGCGCAGTGGCCGTCGGAGCCGTGCTTGTTGCAAAACCAGCTGGAAGACTCGTCGCACGCGGACGAGAGCCCCGAAGAATCTGGGCTGGACTAATTTTCGCAGCATGCAGGCAGGCTTGCCGAGCATTTCGATGCCCATCAGTGGATGAGTGGCAAGGACCTCGTTACAATGTCTGTTTGCTCCCATCTTGGTTCTCAAGGCGCCAAAATCATGCTTGCACGCCTGGAGTTCCCTGCTGAAGGCAGAATTTTCAATGTGCCTTTCCTGCATGGCCCTTGCGTGAGACTGATCTGGAGTTGAAAAAAAGATCGGAGTGAGCTTGTAGCTGTATCCCGTTCATGCTGCTCAGTACTCTTCCCAGCCTCATCTGTTGAGCTCAGTCGTACTATGTCGGAGCCAAAATCACCCCAAGAGCTAGACCCGGAGCCGTCATGAGCCCTTTTGCTTCCGCATGTTTGCGAGGTCATGGGGCCATCGCTTTCGATGGCATAGCCGTGGGCACGGGAGAGTCGCTGTCCGATGTTCAGAATGCGGCAGAATCCGCTTTGCCTAAAGATCGGGCAAAGCTTCCGGTACCACCAGCAGAGCCCTTGCGATGTACAGGGGGTAGACACGGTGACACGGTTTAAGTCCGCGGTTCTCCTTCGCCAAACACCTTATTACGGTAAGCTTGAGAAACCCTATAGTCCTCCAGGCCCCTCGCCTGGATCTGCTGGCAGGTTTCACACGGAATTCAAGTTTCCATAAGCAATGGATTCCTCGGAGAAGGTTCGAAGCACTGACTGAGGCACCGAGGAAGTGGGAGATGGCTTCACTTCGAATCTCCGTCTGTCACACCAGAGAGTATCACCATTATGTGGCATTCCGGGATTTGGGTGGAACGCTGGACAACACGGTTCTCTTATATTGTGAAGCATTACATTTCTTTTTGCTTTCCACTTCGAGGCCGGAGGCCATACTTGCTCAGTGCCTGAAGAACGGGTCGCAGCAAGCGTGCCGGAGAGGCCATGCTCCAGGAGACGAAGAAAGAGCTTGCAGTTCAGTAGATGCAAATTGTAATCCATACATGCCATGCGGAAGCCAAAAATCCATGAAATACCACTGCGACGTAATGCTGAGAGTCACTTGTGAGTGTCTGGTTGTTCGAAGCCGCTTCATCCAGGATGGGCGTTCTGCAGTCAAGACCTGCAGTTCTACGTTCCTGCAGCCCCTTGCACCAGTGGTTTCTTGCAGCCTCCAGTCTTCCTGCACTCGTACGCCGCCGTGGCTTTCGCAGCTTGCAGTTACCCTGCAGCCCTACCAGCTGTGGGCCCTGCTCAACCCAAACCCTCTCGGCCCGAAAGCGCGCACTCGCTCTTGAAATCATCGGGTTTCGGACGTTGTGCTGGTCCCTAAGCCGTAAAATAACCTTTTGACCCTACCCCAAGCTTCGAGCCCGACCCGTCACAAGAATAGTACTCTTTGGCTCGCCTTGCAACCAACTTTAGGTCTGAGGTTTGTGACTTGTGTGGGGTGAGTCTGCTATCATGTCCCGTCGAGTCGTTGCCTGTGATTGAGACCTGTTGGTGGCTTACGCTGGGCTCCGATGTGACAGTGTTGGAGTTGGTAATGCCCTGTATCCCAGTAGTGTCTACAGACCTCGCCTGGTATTGCCGAGTGTGAGCGTCCAAAAAAATAGTGCTCTTTGAACTCGTATGAACAAGTACAAGTACCACTACTCCTCCTAGGTCGGACTGGGTCGTATCACAGTCCTAGTGATAGAGGTGATCCATGTAAACTAGTACAGTTCCAACTTGACTACGTGTCTCCCAGTATCCATGTAGTCTTCAAGTCTAAGTACGGCCCCCGAAACCGCTAAATCCAATGCACAGCCACTTTCATATCTGTGGGTTCGTTGAACCGGAAGCAGCTATTAGTAGAGCGTCAGTCTGCTTGTAAACTCATTGGGTTTCATGGTTGCCTTGAGAAACCAGTTCCAGGATGGCCGACATGGCGACTGATCACTACAACCGGAGCCCTTGATGCCACATTCACAGGCATGAAGCTTGCCACCCACATGGCCATCCAAGCGCCAAAGCAAAGCTCGACGTCCAGCCCAGCAAGGGTGTTTGTATCATCATGAATCACGGAATCATTGCTAGTTAGTCTCAGATGACTCGTCCATTCTAACAACGAGTCGTGTAAATTCAGCTGAATGTCACAATCTCCCGCTACGAATTTGAATATTAATTAGCTTTCCATGCCTGATGGAGCTGTCTGCCTGATTCGATGAGCGAGCCGAAAATCGAGGCAAGGGACAGTCTCAGGGGCCTTCGGCTTACTCTGCGTAGTACTTATTGGTTCAGATTGTGTTACTCTACACAGCCGAGGGCTAAAGTTGTACAAGCGTGTATAGCCAAAGCTTGTGTTGGATTTGCTGAATCTCGGTGCATTGGCATCGCCTATCCCATGATGTACTTCCAGCTACAGGTTGGGAACTTACCGGTGTCAGCATGGTCGAACCCTGAGCAAACGTGAAAACCCATTGCCACGAAATCATTTCCTGATTTCCAGTCCTCTCCCTGCATAGTCCCTGCCTGAACGTGGCTTCCGATAGTGTGGATATGAGGATAGTCATCAGCAAGCAGACGGCACGTTTTTGAACCTCGGCGACACTGCTGTGCCGGAGCACTCACCAGGATGACGGCAAGACTGCCCGCGAGGTCGGATGCAGATTCACAACGTCGGGATGCGTAAAAATTAAGTAACTGTCTAGGCAGGCTTTCATTCATGGCCACCAGTGCCGGAGATTGCTACGTCATCCTTGGGTCAGTTCTGCACGTCTACAGCCGTGTGGAAGCGATTCACGACTGCACCGGGAAGTTCCAGCACATGTTCAGCGTGAAGCCGCATTGATTCGGAGCGGAGAATGGTATGACACGGACAATGAAATTAAGGCCCTTAAGGAATGTCCGAGTTGCGAGAGCATAAGGCATGCTACTCTTGTGGTGTGGACGGCTACAGGCTCTTCCTCAAGCAGCTTCACCTGCGCGTTCCGTACGGAGCTTACTTTTATTGACTGGCTAGCTTGCCCGCTGTTGCAAGTCCAAGCGTTTTGCAGGAATTGAAAGCTGTCGCCACCGTACATGAGCCCTTTCATATGGGTGTCCAAAAAACCGAAGTTGTCAGCACATCCCGCTCCGACAGCCACCTACCAAGAAGAGAGCTAAGACCCAGCTGATTGGTCAGGGCGATGCAACGGGCATGAGCTCTTCCTGGCAGGCCACTAGTCGCTGGTCCCATTTGAGATCTGCTATACAGCTCTTGAATCCTCGAATCTCTCGACTTCTTTGGAGGATGTGGATGTGCCGCAATCCTTCCACTTGTCCTTCACGGACAGGTGTGCTGGCTCCTCAGCTTTCCTCCGCGATTCTGTCGCGACCACGCCGGAGCTTGCTGCTGGTACTCGTAGCTGTCACCCGCCAGCCTTTGCCAAGATGGTAAGTACTGCAGCTCCAGACAATTGTCCCGCTCAAGATGTTGTCACCAAGGGGCATTCAAGCCCACCAGACCTTGACCTGATGGGCAAGCTCGCACTCATTTCACCACCGTGCGGTTCCCCCGAACCTGAAGCCACTCCTCTCGTTATGGGAACGACCCCGTCACCCACAGCCAATTCTACTCGACCATTGGGGTTTGAGAGTCCGTGAATCCACGCAAGTTGGAGATAGGATTGCAGCATACGAAAAGTCATCTCATATCTGATATTTGGGCTTGAATAAGCTTGCAGTAGTTGGGCTGTTATATAGGAAGCAGAAGTCGATGGAGCCTCTCGCCAGACATTGCCATTCCTCACCGTGGGCGCACCCTGCGGCGAGGCCGGGGAAGGACATTCAAGGCCGCACAGGAAAGCGAAGGGCTGCAGGCTTCGGTAAAGGACAAAGGGACTCTTAGAGCAACTAGGTCAACTAGGTCCTAGTCAGGAGACAAGGAGCCTTGGCAAGGGCAGCTGCGAAGGTGAGCCAGCCTTAGCTCGGGAGTTACATAGTGCTGTGCCAGTATCGACGACCCAAGAGGCCCAACTCGTCCACTTGTGACCATGCCTTCTACAAACTTGAAGCCCCAAAGCACTACCCTGAAAACCCAGTGAGAGGTCACGGTTCGCGACCCAGAAACCGTCGGCAGCACCATGACGCAGCGGCCCTAGTCCGGGGTTCACAACCCGTTTCACTGCTCAGTCGATGCACATTGAATACTGGCGCTGCTTGCTGTGCTCAGGGCGCTAAGTGTAGGAAGCAGAACGTACGCCCACATGTCCAACGCACGAGGCTTCTGTTTTGGGTATCTTCACTTCAGGGTTGAAAGAGATGTCCATCACATGCCTGGCCAGTGCCGAAAGTTTTGGTGCAACTGGATACGGTTCACTCTCTCCTCACTTCGGCCTGGATGGATGTGGGGATATCTGGAGCCAGGTTTGTTGAAGCGTGCAGTGATTCATGTAGAAGCTCTTGCCGCAGAATTAAAAAGAGGGCCCGCCAATGTACATCTCAGCGGTTGATGTGCTGCTGTCGTGAACTCGCGATGCCTCGGAGCTGAGAGCATGAAGGTAAAAAGACCTGGCCCTCAGCACTAAGCAATCCTGACTGAGATGAGCCCCGGGTCCCCTGTCCGGTTTGTGACACCTACGGCAAACCGACACAGGAAGCACACCACCTACCTGATCCGGGGCCACCTCGAGGACAAGCCTCCTTTCTCTGTCAGGAGGTCCGTATTCGGGGCGTCTGAGACTTCTGCCGGATGTTTCGGATGTCTGTTGCACCCGTCTTCTGTTGGTGAAGCAGTTATATAATACATGGGTATGTGTATGTGCGTGTGTGTATATCTAGACACAATCATTTACATATTTGTGTGTGTGTGGATGTGATCGTTGATGGTTGGTGGGCGGTGAGGTCGCCTAACAGGTCGGATGTGCATAAAATGGATGAGGTCTTGGAAACGGCAGAGCATGAATAGTGAGAAATGTATCCGGCTTGGTACGGGGTTGCCAAGCAAGCCAACCATGGATTCTCGTTTCGGATTATGGGTGTACGGGCTCCTACGAGACAGTTGCTCCTTCTCCTTGAAAGTGAGACAGCCCCAGGGCTCGCCCAGGCCTAGGCCATAACAACCTGTTGTCGAAGTACCGAAGGAGCTGCCACTCGTGTTTGATATCTGACCTGCGGAGCCGAGCAGGATCCAAATCTGCGCGGTTGCCTACACCAGCACAAACGAAAGCCCAAACGTAGTTGAACAGGATGTGCTAGCTGCTAGCAAGTGTTTGGCGGCCGTTTGGGAGATGTGCGAGGCGGTACAGCGACTTTGAGTGGTTTCGGAAGGCGCTCACGGCACAGTTTCCTGGCATCCGAGTCGCTCTACTGACATTGGTTTGTCTTGCTTGTGTGATTGCACGCCTTGACACCTCCCATCACTTTCCAGTTCCGACGCCAAGCTTGATCGGTGCTCGCATCTTGAGAAGCCTGTGGTGGCCCTTAGGTACCACCGCTGCCGAAGAAGCGTGTCAGCGGGCGGTTTGAGGAGTCGCGGACTCGGGCTGCCAACCTTTCTGGATCAAGCGGCTGCTGGCGTGAAAAGACTGCCTGACAGTGAAGCTGCCAGTCGCTGCTGAACTTAGCCGCAGTTGTTGGCATGCGCGGCGGCTCGTAGAGAGAGAACATCTGCGCTCCAAGTTCGAGCTCCTTGATCTGGGTAACGACGACGAAGCCCTACACTTCTAAGCCTCAAGCCCCATAGTCGTTGACAAGATGGGCTTTAAAAAGCAGCGCCCGCTTCGCAATTGCCGTGAGTGAGAGAGTCCATCGGGTCACCCGGTTTGGTGATTTCACGGGAGACTGCGAAGTGGGACCGGAAACTCAGTGCAGGTTCATACCTCGGGTGCCCGAGATAGTGTAGGTATATGAGGCGCAGATGGGCGTAATAGCTCTGTGTTTTGTGTATTATTTGCAAATGCAAAACCTGCCCTTGAGCTCATAAACCTGTACATATTTTGAAAGCCTAGGTCGAAGACCCTGCCGTTGCCTCGTACATCTTGAACATTGCATGTTACATGTTACAGGACCCTCGATGTTACGCATGCTCTTGAAACTTGGAATGTGCAACATAATGACGAAAGCTGAGACTGAGACTTTAGAAACGCTGAGCACTGGGCAGTCATCTTCGGACAGATCCCACGACCAAACATGAGACCCTAGACCCTAAGCTCTCCACCTTTCTGAAGGCTTGTCCTCAGATCGCAAGCCAATAAACACGTCTTATCAGGTCTGTTTGCCGACTGCTGCCCGAAGACCACATGCGTCCCCTAGTTGTAATGCACGAGACCCTGGGACCTTGTTTGGTCAGTCCGAGTTTTGAGAGCGTACACCTGTAAACTCCCCACCACCCTAGGCCAAGACCTGTCGCGGCTGTCGCGTAATAAGTGGTATTGTCCGAACCGCCCTAGACCCCATTACCAAGCCAAGATACTCTATGCAACCCCAAACTCCCGCAACGGAGCCGCAGAGTCTTCAGGGTTGAAAGGTCCTTTGTCGAAGCCAGACGGGCGGGACTCGAAGAGCACCGGGCCCGGAGGAGTTCTCGCACCAAGGGTCTAGAGGCTTATGGTACAAGGATGGAGGGGTTATGGTACCAAGAGTCTTGGGGTTGCCGTTTGGTCTCTACTGGTTGAGGGCTCAAAATGCTTAGGCCTGCGCCTGAAACTTGGAGCTTATGCAGCATGCTGTTTGTCTGGGTCTACAGTCTACAGCTAGGCTTTGGTGTCAGAGAGCATGAAACCCTCATTCACCACTTGAGCTCCCAGAAGGCCCCTCATCAAGAATCTTGGGCCTGGTACCTTGTAGTGTAAGTCCTAGACCTATACTTCCGCTGTGCGGACAGGAGGTCTGAGGCTACGTAGCTTAAAGTGTTTAGTCAGGGTTCTGTGACATTCTGTGTGTGGCTTAGCGCAAGTAGTGCGAGAGGGAGGTGTACTCGACTGGCTTGGACTGGAGTTGGAAGCATAGCATCGAAAACACCTTCCATTGTGCAGCCCGGGCACAGGTTTCTCCATCGCTGCCTTCGAATCCCGCAGCTTTCCAAGGACAGCCGGAAAGTAATCGGGGATGAGCCGCTCAAGTCGACAAAAGAGCTCGTACTCGTCCAATTGAGCTTCACCACCCACATGTGCAAAATTGGTGAGATGCGCATTCTGTTCTACTACAGCTCCGGGCAACAGCCCTACTGCCAACTGGTCAAAGGCATTGTGTGGTTACCTGAGGCCCATGCCACTTCCCCTTGGTGCGCCGTGCATGTCAGATCAGTTTCGGCAGTGCCCTGAAACAGAGCACGAAAGGACCCAGACTCGGACCTAGCCATTGCTGAGCCAAGCATGCCATAGCCAGTGACTACCAAGGTCGCATAAGGTCTGGGGCATCGGGTGTCAATTGCTCCCACAATCTGAGTTGAGACGGAAGGAGTGCCCCATCTTCCAACGGTTCCTGGAGTCTGCTGGCGAGGCAATATGGGGAATCAGATCCCGGTATTGTCCGGTTTATTGTACATTGGTCTTGGGATTGCAACCCACGTTGGATGGACAGGTCTGGCAAGGTCAGTAGATCGAAACCAAACCGGATCCCATTATTCTGCTTTTCGCCAGGTTTTTAAGCTTTCTAATCCAGGTTGTTTCGGCTTTATTCCACGTTTCTTTGAACTGAAGCCTACGGTGTCTCCACGCGAGAGTAGGTTTTTAGTTTTGCCTTTATGCGTTTAGGGCTCCTTCGTCTCCCGGCAGAGTCGCTGCAGACCGCATGCAAAAGGGCTTCTTCGTCTTGAACGGGGGCTAGAGTTGTCGACTTCCTTCCCCGGCTACCCAGGACTTCAAGTAGTGGGGCAGGTGAAAATTCTTTAGTGAGCCAAGCTGCACACCCGCGAGGCTCTCGTTGGTGTGTGTTCAGAGTTTTCCTCCCAGTAGGACCAGTAGGAGTCCGTGCCCAGGGCGAAGGTATCAGCCTCGAGGAGAGGTGGGTTCTCAGCACCTGGAGTTTCGAAGAGACAGCCTTCATAGTTGGAGGCTTCGCAAAAAAAAGCCCTGGAAAAATGATAGGTGGGCCTCCAAGCGTAGTGAGATCCACGTGTTTGCGGTTCCGGAGAAGCATTGCAGTTGTGCTTGACTCTTTGGATCCACGTTTTTTTGTCACATGTCAACCTCTTAGTACCCTGCCAGTCCGTCTCAATGATGCCTACCTTGCAAGACTGCTGTGTGACACGCTCGCGTTATTTACTCATCTGGAATCTGCTGCCTGTGTGGGTGCGGAGTCAACCTGGGCGCGCTGCTGTTCAATCACGAGTGATGACAGGAACAGCTGTCATCAGTGCGATACTCGGGAAGTATACTGGACCCTGTGTCCGCACCTGAAGGAGCTCCGACGAAGCTTCGATGGCCGCAGCATTTCTGAGATGTGTGAGAAGCTCAGTCCCAGCATTGACTCCTTACTCGTGGTTTGCATCTCCAAAGCAAGCTTCGCTTTGAAAATGTTTGAAGACTTTCAACATTTCATTCTTGGAGCTGTAAACACCCCTTTCTTCGCTAGGATGGTCTGAAAGGTTGAAGCCCATGAAGGACCCTGATGCACAGACACTTTCCTTCAAGAACGATGTCTACATCCTCGTTTGCTTGCGTAAAGTCTATTGCCATGTGCTATGCATTTCGGCACTGGCATTCCAGGATGCTCGGGTTGCTTTAGCCTTAGCAGGGCTTCGACCAAGCGGTTCCAAGCTCTCACGACGTCACTTCCCTGGCTCTGAGCTTGCTTGCGCATGTTACAGGTTACAACTTGTTGATTTTACGAATTAGCGAAAAACGCTTTCTGCTATTTGCCGCAAGAGGTACAGAGATTATCATGGTGTGTAATGTATGTCAACATCTGTTATGCTGTACTCCTTGTTCCACGAGTCTCCGCTGCCTGAGGCGCTGCCTTCCAGACAGCCTTTGCTGATCAGCTTGCGCGACTGGAATCTCCGCCAGGTCCTTTGCTTCCTGAGCTTTGCTGTGACTGAATCGACCGGTACGTACTGTTGTCGTATTCGTAGCAGGTTTACTATCCCTGAATGTTTCGGTTGCGAGCGGACGAAAGAAGCGAGAGAAATGCATGTGCGGGGTCCTGTTAACCGCACCTCTTACGGGAGTTGCCCTGAACATACACTCCACGCGATCACTGAGGCCCGACGACAGCAAGCTGTCGGATGCCAAGAGCTTCCTGGAGGTCAGTTGCGGGCTTCGCAGTTTGGCGATCATTCGAACTCGTGACTCGGGTACTTCGCCGAGTCGTAGCTTAAAAGCAACAGCAAGAAGCAGGGGTCTAATGACATCGCGGGCCACCCCATGCAAGCAATTGGCCGCCGCTGACACTACGACTCCGAGCCGCGGGTCAGGCTCATGTGGTCAAGCTGCGGGACCTGACGGTGGTGCGAGGCTTAATTTCTTCTCGGGATAAAATTTACTGAGATTTACTGAGCTACGGTGGTGCCGCTGGTGGTTTTGGTGGTGTCATGGTCATGGCGACGGTGGTCGTCGTCGTCGGTGTGTCGCCTACGAACCAGCACTGTGCGTGCTTGGCGATGCATCTCCTACTTACTTTTCCTTCCTGGCAGTGCCCAACAATTTAGGTTTAATGTAAAATTACATAATCTATTCGTTCCAGTTGCGAACAAGACCCAACAAAGCCGATAGTTTTTTGATATTAGGAGGGGCTTTACAATTACGAGGAAATGATCTTCAGGCTGCGCTACGTCGTGGCGCAGCGATTAACCCCCTGGATGCAAGGACAGTGCACTTTCAGTCCCACATCGTCCCACTCTCAAGTCATCTGAGGCACTGCGAGATGCATGCGATGTGCCCTACTTAGAAGTTCATGGACTTGGGAGCCTGCTTTTCAAGAACCATTGCATTCCAAGCAGATGCTTGGCTGACGAAGATGCGAATCCTACAGGCTGAAACTGATCCTTGACCTTTGAGATGATCACTCGCTTGTTCAGATACCCCGTCTTCTTCTATGACTGCCGCAAACATTCACTCTATTCCTTACATTTGACATTCCTTACCCTGGCATGCAACAATCAGCTGAGGGTGACAAAAACCAACCAGCTGAGGCACAGAAGCACGCCACAGCCTTGGCCAGCACTGCCCAGGCTGGACGACGCCGATTTTCGGAAGGCTCATGTTCTAAGGCTCATCGCAGGAGTGCCTACACCCTAAACTCTAAACCCGGCGACGCAGAGTTCGCGAAGTTCTTACACAGGGTCCGAGCGAGGTCACTACATAGGTTACATCTGCTGACTTGAATTTGTATGACTATTGCTTCAGGCTTCCTGCGGTCTGTGAGACATGTACGGAGACGGAGTTTTGTTCAACTCAGTCAAGAATAGCTTCACCCCTAGCGAAACGACAGCATCAGGCCAAGTTTGCATCAGCGGGGGCCTCGGAAAGTGAGGAGCTATTATTGCTTTCGCAGCGAGCAACTGGGGGACTTTAGGATTACGTGCTGGAGGCAGTCTAGGCCGGTGTAGGAATGTGGGTATGGGTTATGTGCCACTTTTGGAAACGATGGGCACCAAGTTACTGGCCGTGCACCACAAAATTCCAACCCTGGAAACTTCGTGGTTTGCACCTCACACCCTTTGCGAAGCAGGTGGCTTTTTGGTACGAGTTCGTAGTGAGAGCACAAGCCGTAGCACACAAAAAAAAATAGCAACCCTTCCGATTATTTTTGGCGTGCTTTATTCTTCTGGCTCTTTTTGCGATTGAAGCCGGCGGTCGTGGTCGTTGTAGTGGTAGTAGTAGCGGTAGCGGTAGCGGCAGCAGCAGCAGCAACTGTAGCAGCAGTGGCAGTGGCAGCAGCAGTAAAGGAAGCAGTAGCATTAGGCAGTAGGCAGTCGGCAGTGGCTAGCAGCTATAGTAGCTAGTAGTAGTAGTAGTAGGAGTAGTAGTAGTAGTAGCAGTAGGAGTAGTAGTAGTAGTAGTAGTAGTAGTAGTAGTAGTGACAGTAGTAGTAGTAGTAGTGTAGTAGTAGTAGTAGTAGTAGTAGTAGTAGAGTAGTAGTAGTAGTAGTAGTAGTAGTAGAGTAGTAGTAGGAGTAGTAGTAGTAGTAGTAGTAGTAGTAGTGGTAGTGGTAGTGGTAGTTGTAGTTGTAGTTGTAGTTGCAGTTGTTGTTGTTGTTGTAGTTGTAGTGGTAGTATAGTGGTAGTAGCAGCAGCAGCAGTAGTAGTAGGAGTAGTAGTGCTAGCAGTAGTAGCAGTAGCAGCAGCGGTAGCAGTGGCAGTAGGAGTAGGATTAGGAGTAGGACTAGGAGCAGGCACCGGAGCAGGAGCAGGAGTCTCGTAGAAGCGGCAGGAGGAATCAGGAGATCAGGAGCAGTAAACAGAGTAGGTAGTAGCATAGTGGTCGTCAAGACACCTGTTAGTGGTAATTGCCTCATAGACTTGCTACTGACGGTGTCAAATCTCGCTTTAACAAGCATGATGAACAATCGAACAAAGCAACGCGAACCGCCTCTGCTTCTGAAGGTGTCTAGCAGTGACGCCGCAGACTCTGCATCTTGGCTGAATGCTTTCAATCCTCAGTTTGGATCGCCTCTCCAAGTCACCACAACATACAAGCGTAGGGTGGTTCGCACGCAAAAGGCGCGAGTGGACGTAAGGCACGGAAGCCGAGATCGATCATTGCAGCAGCCTTGAAGCAGCAAGACGAGGCCATGCCCGATCAATTTCCACATGCTGCTTCTGAGATGCGCGCCAGAAATCCGAGCTGAGAGCCTCGCATGCGAGGTTTTTCAAGAAGCCCCTGGGTTTCACTACGACCTCCTCCTCGCTGCGGTTGGAAACCAAGTCGCCGAAAAAAGGAGATGCATAGATAGGGGTTCAGATTGCTGCTCTGCTCTCACAACAAGAAGACAGCTTTGCGCATTCAATCTAAGCCTTGCCAGCCAACCGGGAAGAACGGTTCTCCTGTACAACACTCCGACCACGCCTTCAAACTGTCGATGGGAATAGAGACAGTGCAGACAGCGCATCAGAAATGCAGGCTGAACGTGAGCTGGACGAGACGGAGGCCATGCAGGACCCGACACCGTGCAGCCTGCAGGTTCATGACGAAGCAACTGTAAACTCCGCATGGAAGTGCGAGATGTGCGCCTGCTGGAAGCGATGCCTTGCATTTTGTGGCTTCTTCTGCTACCGAGGAGGCGCTCCTCGGATTAGGGGCATTGCACCAAAGGCAGGGTTATGAGGTCTGAGATGGTCTCAGTGAGTGCTGAACTGCATCTGCAGCAAGTCAGGGATTGCGCGCTTTTCCGGGCGTTTGGGCTGCACTTCGAGCTTCCCTTAATGTGTTGGTGCTGCTCCATACAAGAATCACAAGCGGTGTTGGCTGTCAGACAGACTGGTTCCAACTCTTTTTGCGGACGGCTCCTCCAAAAGCAGTGGACATTAGAACAGCACAACTCCGCCTGCTCTTCTCTCAAGACAGGTCCAGCTTTGATGAGGTCTAGGTTCAGGCCAAGGCTTCGAGGATGCGAAGTGGCCGCAGCAGCTCAGCAGATCGCAGCAGGCTTGTGGATGCCCAGCAGAAGAGAGTCTTCGTGGAGGTATCGGCGCACGGCGTGTGTTATTGGCATCCTGTTTGGGCTAGATGTAGTCGGTTTCTAGTGGCAGACACAAGAGTCGATAAAGCATTGTTGCCAGGTTGAGCAGAAGCGGCTCAGCAGCCGCACAGGCTAAGTGCCCAGCTGTAATTCACAACCCTTCCGAGGTCAGTGCAGTTGAACACGTTGGCTGGCGAAAGCTTTCATCGTCAAGTGTACCCGCAAAAGAGTTCCCTCAAGTTCGCTGGAACCTTGCTCAGATCCCGGAGAGCCCTCGGCGCTGGGGAAGCTTTTCGGGAAGAGGGACCAGCTGTGCATTTGAATGTTCAGCCGTGACATCTGAAGGGTTTCCCAGTATATAAGCTGCTGTTTCTGGTTGGATTCCTGGGCTGTGTGAACTGTAGAATACTCGGCACAGGACAAAACCACCAAGCTGGAAGATCTCGTCTGGGACTTTGACATCATGCTACCTTGCTTCATCGCGCAGTCTTTAGTTCCTTGCAGCCTAAATCCAAAAAGGGCAGCTTCTGAGCTGATGCTCTTAGTGCCTTAGTCTCTTCTCCAGCGAGGCCAGCCAGCATGCCCAGAGCTTGGAAGAGGCCAAGTATGCGGAAGAGTGGTCCCTTGGCTCATGTTTTATACTTATAAAATTTTGGGCTGTAGGAATGACGTGATTCCTTCATTCTCCAACTAGTTGTTTCGGTTGGGCGTGTCATAGCTTTCCCGATGCCGTCCCGGAATGTTTGGATCCTGTCTAATCCTGTCTACATGGTCTACATGCTACGAACCTGCTAGCATGATGGCCGCAGGGTGTCAAAGCAACGCCTCCCCGGGGCCAAGAACACTTTGGCGGAATCAGGGAAATCTTCAAAAATCTGAGGTATGCGTCGGCACGAGTCATCGCAATTTCCAGAGAGCTGGATGCGTGCTTTTGCTGATCTATAGGGGATCTCTTCTGCAGGAGGGTACATGGAGGTTTTCAGGACTCTGAAGGACCTTCTCAATTTTCGTCTACGATGTGCGCATCAAGATCCACAACGGTGCAGTAGCAGTAGCAGTAATAGTCGTAGCAGTAGCAGTAGTAGTAGTAGTTGTTGTTGTAGTAGTTGTTGTAGTCGTTGTAGTTGTAGTTGTAGTAGTTGCAGCTGCAGTTGCAGTTGCAGTTGCAGCCGCAGCATTTGTCGCAGTAGTAGGCTTCTTTGCACATGCTGTCTGTGACTTCCTTTTCACTCCTTTGCTTGAGAAGTCACCTTGAGGTTCTGGGCCGAGCAGGCCCGCTCTCGCAAAGTGTTTGCGGCTGGGAATCAGCCGTTGCAGTGCATTGTTCCGCGCGGTCCGAAGTTTTGCAAAATCTTTTCCAGCGATCTAGCGTCGGCTCGGTGTGAACATGTCAGCATGCTTTGCAGGTGGCTTTGAACAACTGGCTGCAGCTCGAAATTGCGCTGCTCTTGCTGCAAGTGTAAAATGAGTCACGACCGTTTGGAGATATCCGGGTCCTGCAGTAGCTATCGCACAGACTGCGGCATATTATGGAAGCCACGTTACGGGCCATGGCACCCGATCATGGACAATCCCTGTTAATACCCCAAATTGACTGCACAGTGGCCCCGAGGCGGCGTTTCCGCGCAACATCGCTGCGGCTTGCATCAACATGGGAAACCCTGTTGATGGATGGCTGAGGATCTGGTTTGAAAAAGGATGGCACAAACATAGCGGTTGCACGAATCGATCGTGGTTGTCGCCGAATGCCACGGGGGTTGAACACGTTTGTTCTTGTCTCATCCAAATTAAATGTCCGCAGAAAAAGCTTGGCCAGATGCTGCATTGCGGGACCTATCTCTCCTTTTGCTGTTGGCTTCTCCCAGCTCACAGCACAGGTACAGCTTTAGGGAAGCATGGTGTTCATGCTTTCGACGACAGAAGCGGACAGAAGCGGCCATGCAACCAACTGCAAGAGAAATATTCTAGTGATTCTAGTGTCGTTGGCCCCGTAAGCGAGGGTAGTGTCAATACTCGAATGCACGAGCACTTGAGGGGGCGCTGGCAGCAGCACCCAGCACGTGCCGACGATCTGGAGCACTTTAAAGCCCGCTCACTTCTATGTATTTTGATATGGCCACTATGGCATCACCTTGATGCTGCAGACAGCTCGTAAACTGTCTAGGGCAGCAGCCCAAAGCCATCGCTGATGGCACGCAGCTGCATCCAGCAAGTCGCGGACGACTGAGATCCCGATCTCTTGTTTCGTCTACATAGCCGATTGTATATCTCCCCTACTAAGAATGGGAGGCGTCGGTATTTTGCACATCGGGAGTCCTGGCTTCATGATTCACCACAGTCACCGCAGACCAGCTCCAAGTCTGCGGCACCTCAGCTGAGCGGTGGGATGAACTTCTGCTGCCACATCCTGTGGGCGTTCGTTATTTCGGAGCTGGCCCCAGAAGCATTCTCTTGCCCTCGTGTTTCTTTAAGCGCATTAGCATGAGTCCTGATGATTCAATCGAGTTGACACTCAAGTATTGTCGGGGGTGTCTTGCATTGCCAAGAAGCATACATCGCAAACCGGAAAACGTGCTCCTACTCTATCTTTATCATGGTGATGGTGACAGAGAGGGGTGGCAATGGAAATGTTGTTGATACTGCTGACGACGACGAGGCACAGTCACCATCAACATCACCTTCATTCATGAAACACGCCAACTGACCGATCATACAAATAGCTCCCCTCTCCGGGTGCAACAACATAGAAGGATTACTTTCTGGTCATGTTTTTTTATGCCTTCAGCCTTCCTGTCACCAAGGGCCATGCAGAACTGGCTGCTTCGCTTGGCCCTCACCTTTGCGGTTGGGCTCTGAGTTGCCAGCACCTGTGCAGTCGTCTCCCCTTGTGCGCGCAGCGCGATGTGGTGGGCGCTCACAAGAATCCGCACTTGCAATGTACTGGTGCCAGGGAAATCACTTGCACCTCCCTCGTGCCCAAGAGTGCAAATCAGTATAGCAAGCTGCCACTGTTGCGAAGTATGCCCGAACGGCTGAAAGAAATGCTTCTTGATTGCTCGAAAGTTCTCTGCTGATGGTCTTGAAGGCTCTCTCATAATCATGTTGACACATAGATCCAAGCTATGGCCAGGGAAACCCCCTTTGATCTCCCTCTGCTTGAGCTTGATGGTTCCGGGACGAGGTGCTAGTGCCGCTGGCTTGTGGAGGGTCACAGAAAGAGAAGGACCTTGCTCGGAGGGCTGCGGTCAGGAGGTTCAGTGGAGAACTGCCTCACGCAGAGCCGCAGATGTCTCAGCTTCAACATCTGACGCGGCATGGCAAGACCTGAAACTTGCTCCGATTGTTGAGGACTACTACGAGGTGCTCGGAGTCGCACAGGCCAGGGCGCACCCAAGTGTTGCGACGGCCATGCACAAGGCAACCTCATGGAAACACCTTCGATGGATCACAACAGCTTGAATCCAAGACCAAAAACTACTCTAGGTCCTAAGTGCCTGGAAGAGTGGGTCCGAATGTGAGAGAGAAGCCCTCAGCGATTCAGCATTTCTCCGTAGATCTGAGTTGATGTAAATGATTTGTAAATGGGTGGCAGATGGTGGCAGGATGCCTCCGAGTCGGACATCAAGCGAGCCTACAAGAAGCTCGCCTTAAAGCCATGCGCTCAGAGGGGCTGCCTCAGTAGCAGTAGCAGCGGCAGTTCAGGTGGCATCAGTACAGTCTATAGATCAACCGTGTCTGCATGGCAGTCATAGTGTTAACGCGAACGAAAATCCGTGATCTTAGCGTATTCGGGTCGATGGGTTGTGTTTCTGGGGTGGCTCTTCATGCTGCAGCCGGAACACGTTTCGAGATCCACATTTTGCTACAGTTTGCCATTTGCAAGTGTGAAAAGGTGGCACCCGGACAAGAATCCTGATCAGAAGGAAACGGCTCAGCGACACTTGGCGCACACAGGCTTTGTTGACTTGTTTGCATCGGTCAACACATCGGTGAGTGATTATGGTTGTGAAGTCTGCAAGTATGATTGTGAGCAGCCTGGAGACTTGCGTTGGACAGCGTATGTGCGTTCTACGAAACCTTAGCCCAAGCTGCTGCAGTCATAGCCTACTCAGTCCCTGGATCCGTGAAATACGGATAGTCAAAGCTGCGCATGCCCAGGAGAATTCATCGCTCCCGCCTCGGGAATGGAAGATTGGGGATTTGTCTATGAGACCTCGGAGTAGAGGGCTTGCATTTGCAAGACAACAGCAGAGGGCTATTCTAACAAGCTTTGTACCAAAACCGCGTCGGAATCCTGTCTTGCTGAGTTCAGAAACATGTCATTAAGGAAGGTGTCAGTCTGTGTTCGTTTCGAGTGAAGGCAGAGAGAGGTTTCAGACAGATGCTGTTCTCAGAGTTTGCAGCTGTGCAGGCATTTCTTTCGGTCTTGGTTCTGCGGAGTTGGCAATTCCTCCTCAATTTCATCACCCTAAGTTCAACAAGTCTTTAAAGCCAAGCTGATGGTCTCACTCTCTCTGTTCTAGGTGGCACTCTCGTACGCTTTTTGATTTCCCTCCATGGTGCCCAGTCACATAAGTAAATCTATTAGATAAATAGATAGATACAACCCAGTGTGTTTTTCAACATGCATGGTGCGCTTCACATCAGGCATCGGCAAGACCGTGGTTGTTGTGCAGTTCCGGTCACGGGATGCCCAAGTGGGACAAAAACAGAAGTCGGATCTAAGTCAGGGCAGAGTTAATGGCTCGTCGGAACGGGTTGACACGGCTCCCGATCTTGCGTTGTGGTCCGAGGCCGTGCAACAAGCCTACGAGGCAGGGAGGGCAGTGGCCCTTTAGAGTAGGAGGGGCCACCATCCTCGGCATGTGCGGCTGCAACTGCCTGTCCTTTGTTGATTCAGGCGTACCAACAGGTGCTTGAATGTCACGCGGCAATGTTTGATGGATGAGAAACTTCAAGCCTTTACAAAACCAAGTATTCAGCCGCGACGAGCGCTCTGACTCTGTCACCTAACCTTCGCCGTGCAGGTCTTGGGCGATGCAGACAAGCGTCGCCGGTATGACAATCAGAAGGCACCCAAGATCTCGGCGTCAGAGTCAAAGCAGGTGATTTGATGCCTTTGGAATCCCATAACCTTGCGGCTCAAATCCCAAGCCGGCTAGAGTCTAGAGGACACTGGCCGTCTCCTGCACCTGCGCAGGCAGGCGCAGGCGAAGGCATGTTACCTGAAGGCAGGGAGGCAGCGGCATGTCCAAGTAGCGAAGCCACGGTGTTTGGAAGAAGCTCGACAGCTCCGGCTGCTTGGAGCTCTGCTTTGGCAGAAGCCTACAGTGCTGAGGTTGCGCAGCGCTCGTGGACTGCAGGAGCTGAGCGACCAAGCTTCAAGGGCAAGATGGATATCCTTGTGGCTGGCGGGGAGGATTATGAGCGTTTCATCTTTCAACAACATGCTCAAGCCCTGGGTGTTCAGGATGTTGTGGAGTGTTGCAATCGGCGGGACTTCCGCGCGGCGCTCTTCAACTCACAGGGGTACAATCAGGATCTTCCCTGCGTTGTCTTTCTTGGCAGCGAGTCGTGGCTTGAGGACCTCAAAAAGCAAGACCACAGCAAGCGGCCACTCTATATTGTGAACATAGATGCACGTGGGGCAAAAAACCCAGAAGCTTACCATGAGCAGGTTCTGTCATCTTGCACGAGGGATGAGGTCACAGCTTTGCTAGGCAGAGTTGTCGAGCCCCGAAGACAATCAGATGACCGTGGTGCCAGCGCATCTTGAAGCAGTCGTGCTTCTATAGGTATGGCATGGTCTTGGCTAATTCGTGCGTGCTGCAGCACAGGCGAGAGCAATGCAGCGAACAAGCCGCTGCTTCTTTCACTTCAGCTTGGCAGGCTTGCATACGTTCTGACAGAGCCACAGCGTGTGTCAATTGTGGATCTGAAATGCGAAATTAGACTATCGTCCGAATTGGCATTCCGTAGCTTTCGTGTCAGGCCTCGAGACAGAGAGAACAATTTCGTGTTTCAGAAGCTTTGAGCTCCACGGCTGTGGTTGCAGGTGTTCGAAACGGCACTCTTCGACAACAGTTAGTCCAACGCCTCGATATGACTCCAAAGCCCACGGAGCGTTCGCCTGGAAGGAGGTTTGGGGTGCGTTTAGCTTTCGGGATTCAATTAACGATATATTGCTTGCACACTTCCGCTCGGCAAGCTACATGGGGCCAGGACCTTTGGAGAATTTTTTGGTGACGATTCCGTCACACCAGTCACACCTGTCTTGCTCCAACAAACGCGGGGCTTTCAAAGAATCTGGGCCGTACGGATTCGAGTCTCAGAAACTCAGACAGTCTCGGACATGACACTGCACGCAACATGGGTATAGCCCAGATGGCCCTAGGTTCAGAGGAGGGCAAAACGGTCCGACTCTTCGGTTCCGTTCGCTTGGGCTACGGCTGAGGTCACCATAAGCACGGTGTTGGGCGATCCAGGCGTAGTCCTCGCAGGTCGTCTCCCCGCGTGCACCGGCGGAATGGAAGTTTTGGCCCCTTTGGGCATGCTGCGCTGGTGCCGGGAGGGAGGTTGATGCAGCTGATTGTTGCCAGCTAGCTGCCGTACGTTCTTTGACAGTTCGGCTGCTGACTACCACCTGTCGTGCGAGCCACGTGCTAAAATGAGACTTGACTGGAGCGACCAGGTGCGCGAGTGTCAAAGCTAGTGCTTGGTTGAATTTGTCTTGATGTTCTGGGATAGGCTTCTAATTCTTCTGAAGATGGACAAGCATGACCGAGGGACGAGAAGACAAGCTCGCTGCGAAGCCTTACCTCGCAAAAAGCTTCCGAAACCCCCGGCCTTAAAGAATCTTCAAGAGTATGCGCCGAGCTGCTTCCGCTGACGCTTTTATACTGGTGTAGCCCATGCGTTAGCGTTCAGTACCGACAATTGAAGCTGCGGCCACCAAATTCAGCTGGAGAGTTCAACAGTTCCAAGGTTGCTCCATGCCTCACCCACAACCAACGGCCCCACGTGAACACGGCCTGGAAATCTTGGCGAGGGACAGCCTCGCAAGCTCATTCAACCGTCAATTCTTGGTGCCTCGATCCGAAAGCGAATGGTGGAGATGGCAAATACTCAACACGAGAATTGAAGAACCATGTGCCGCTGGAGGCTTTCTTCTCTGAAGAGTCTGGAGAAGAGTGACTCGGACAACATGCATGGCATGACGGTTTGGGGTCTGGAGGCTTTGGAGTGAGGGTTTTTTTGAGAGTCGAAACATATGCGCATTGGCCGGAAATCTTGCCGAAAACTGCCACACTAGGCTGAACCTTCAGCCGTGAAAAGCGGCACCATCACAGTCGAGACAGACACAATTCCTCCGTGAAGCTTAGATGGATGTTTAGAAGCCCCTTGTTGAACTTCTTGTAGTGACCCAGGTGGGAGGGTGCCGACCGTGGTGGCTTCGAGCCCCCGGGGGAGCCGGCGAATGCCTCGCATCGCTTTGTCCAGAAGTTCGAGTTGTTCATTTTGTGCTTCAGCTTCATGACAGTTCACTCGCAGATGCTGGTTCTAGCCGTGACGACCGCCGCTGCTGCCTAAGGCCTAAGGCTGATGGTGGCGGTGCTGTTGATGATCGATGGCGGTGATGGTGATTCAAATAGTCATATGCAGAACATGAAACAGTGCACATGGCCCTACTGCCATGGCTGCTTTTCCATCGTGCTACCTCTGCGGGAAGTACTGCTAATGTAATATTTCATGTCCGCGGAAGGTCAGCAGCCTGTCTCGGCTCTCGGAAATCTTGAGCATGAACGAGCTGCGGCCTCGGCGGTGGGACAAGGGAGCGCTGAGGTTAAGCCGTGGTTACTGCGACAAAATGAGAGGAAGAGATGCGGCTGCAAGGACGACAGGTCTAAGCTCGCGAGCTTCTGAGGCCCTACGTCATCCATGTCTACTCAGACCAGCCTGGAGCTCAGCATTCAGCCCTTGTTCCACGGACAGCTCCGCCACAAGCTGTAAGGGTTTTTCACGGTGGCTGAAAATGGCTCATGTCAGATCATCGCACGAAAGCGCTGTGCAAAATGGCCGCGTCTTATGCAATATTGTGTGGAATGCTGCGGAGAGAAGAACAAACAGAGTACACAAAGTACATCACATGTGAAGCGGCCCTTGAAGTGAGATTCAGGCGCCATTACTTCGGCCAATGGATGAATGAAGTCGCTCAGGAGGCCAAATGTTTCTGTTTGATTGAGGTGTTGCAAGGCACGGGCTTACGATTTTGCGACCGCTGGGATCACAGAAGCCGTTGAAGCACGGTGAGGAGGAACATGCTTGTCCTAGGTCCTAGGTTTTTTCATACGGCTGCATTAGGCAGTTAGGCTCACCTTACGAAGCTTAGATGCAGTGTTTATGGCACCATGCCGTAGCAGTTGGGGCACATGATTTCGCATTTGTCAGTGAGGCGAAGCTTGCCCACCTGAATGTCTTCACAGCAGAGGAGGTGCCCAGCCAGCCGATTTAGAAATGAGCAACTTCACCAGCAAAGAACATTCACGCCGAAAGGTTCAGGGACTGCGTTCTGGCATCTGTGGCACCCCGAAAAATATAGGTGATTGCACAGAGCCCTCCCAAGCGGGCCAAGTGCAATCTGATTGCAATCTTTGCAGAACCCTGCAGAGCAAGGACGTGCTGCAAAGACTGGGGGTGCGCCGCTATCCGATGTTCGTCGTCACTTCGGGTGGAGGCTCAAAAAGCGCAGTGTGGTTTCCGGCATTTCCGGTCAGCAATGTGCTCTCTTCTGGCGTATGCCTATGCCCTATGCTGCCTGCTGCGGAAGCTTGGAGAGTTGCAGCCTGCGCTTCTGTTGTCCACCTCTGCCGCCTGACCCTACCCCTGAAACTCGTCATGTCGTCGTGCAGGTGGTTGGCAGACCTACTTTCCTCATGGCTTCGAGTCTTGGCAAGACGGCAAGCCACTCTCTATCTTCCCTCATCTTGGAACCTTGTAAGCCACCTGGGGGACCTGTGCAAGCGGAAGCGAGACGGACAGCATATGCTGAGCTCAATGAATGCAACCCTTTGTTGCCACGGCTGGGTCCTGCAACCCTCACCCCTCAACCCTGTGGCTTTGGGCAGGTGGGAAAACCCTAATGATCTAATGGCCCTAATAGTCAGACGCCCTAAATACAACCTGTGCACCGGACCTTAGAGACAAAGCCCTCAGGCCCTAAACGAGTCTACTCTACTGCACTACGGTGTACTCTACTCCGATCTATACTGTACTACAGGCAGCATACCATAGCATACTAATACTGATCGGAGAGTCTTTGCCCACCTCTCCGAGGACTTCTTCCGTCTTGGGGAGTCGGTGCTTCAGGTGCAGCGGCCTAATATCATGTACCGCCAAAGCCCGATTCGATGTCCCTTTTGGTCACTATACAATCATATCGTTTGGATATACGCCTCCCCTCCAACAAAAACAATATTCTAACGACATCCCTTATAGTTCCTATACCTACAGATGATGGTACTGCTGCAAGGTTTACCCCCCAAAACCCCCCAATCCAATTATAGTCTCGTAATATGCTCTGATACTTAGGGGATGAGTATCCTAGCCCAGAAAAGCTTAACCTTTTTGCATGGTTGGTTATAGATACCCTAGACCTGGAAGCCGTGCCTGCGTCAGTGAGTGTGCGTGTCGAAACAGTTAAAGGGCACCTACTCAGCACCTAAGGTTAACATACCCTGAAAAAAATCCGCCGATATAGTAGTACCAGAATTATATAGGGCTCATAAGGGGCATTATCATAAAGAAAGGCCCGCCCTAGCGGAGGTGCCCTTTCTTTGTCCTGGAGGGCTCCTTTGCATTTTGATTCTGATTGCTAGGGCATAGGGCTTACGGTGCGTAGGGTTCAGCGTGTAGGGTCTTGAGTTGCGTAGCCGCTGGCCGGCACGAAAATCCGTGTTGAAAAAAGAGATCCGGTGCTTCGGGTTGTTTACGGGTCTAGGCTTCGGATTACGCAGGGTTTGCGAGCGTAGGCGGTTCAGGTCCGAATCCTTTAGAATCTCAAAAAGTCCTGACAAGACTTGCCAGGGCGTCAGTTGGATGCATTCCATAATCCATACGCACCCCGCATGATGAAGTCCTTCCTTTGTGAAGACTCTCGCTTGGACGCCAACTGGCCAGAGAACCCATGGCCTTTGGCACAGGTGGTTCTCGACACGGTTCAGTACACAGATCGGGTCACTCCCCTCCACAGCGAGGTGGCATTCCCTCCGGGTTGTTGTTTTTGGTGGTGTTATTGCTGTTATCACCGTCAGCACAAGTCGTGCCCATCACTGCCTACGTTTGCACTTTCGGCAGCTTCGTCATCCTCGTGCTACGTACGGACATGATGCCTGCTAGCGGCCGTCAGGAAAGACGACTACTTAGAGTAGTGGCACTGTCTCTCAATGAGTCCTTTGATGCGAGGCGGCTTTGGATGATTTCCTTCGTCTGGTTGCTGTCGGATCTTCCAAGCCACTTGCTTGCAGTTTCGGACCGGTTGGCTTTCGAGAGGAGGCCTCAGATGCAAAGATGCGAAGCTCGTGCTGCTGGAAAGCTTTTTTGCATATACATGTATGTATGTGTATATATAATTGATATATATATATATATGCATGTATATTTGTTACGCATACAGCATACATATATACATATATACACATGTATGTATGCATGCCTGTATCTATGTCAAAAGACATGCATCTTGACTTTACTAAACCTTCTGGTCTTTGCCAGGCCGAGAGTCGTGGTCGTCGTGGATGACGTGCGGTCGCTGGGACTGATGTGCTTTCAGTGGCTTGAGATATAGGTTCAGGGCTCACAGCATCGTCTGGTGGCTTGGCTTTGGTGATCTTAGGGAGAGCTGGTACAGCAGCTGGTATTCTCGACGAGAGAAAATGGTCACCGATGTTTTGTGCCTTCTCATACCGCGCGTGCTTCGCCTGTCCTTGCGCCATATTGCCGTAACTCCTGTGAACCCGTGTTGAGAACCGTGCATTTAGCTTTCCTTCAGGTTGGACCAAAATCTTAGTGTTTCTGCGCAGGGATCCGCAGTTGCTGCAGTCGATAGTCACCGACAGTCTGTACTTCAGTGGTGCTACTGCTAATAAGTCCTACATAGGCGCGCGTGCACACATAATCCATGAACATTTGAGGCGACGGTTGCTGCAGGCGAGTCAGTCTGAGCTCCTGGAGACGAGGGCTTGTCGGAGGGAGTTTGGATCGATAGTTTCGGACTCGAGAGTTGTGTTGGGATACTCTGTTGGTACATGTGATTCCCTGCCCATGTAAAAGAGACGTGCCTGAGCTCCAAAAACCTCTGAATGTTGCCGTGGGCGGTGATACGGTGTGTTGTTCTAGCAGAGTAGGACTCGGATGCTGGGGATAGGCATCAACAAAATCAAAGAGGGATCATCAAAGCAATCAAGCAGGGATCAAAACTGTCGGCATCAACACATATCAAACTTTGAACAGCTGTAGCAGTTTTTATAAAGCCGAAAGAAGGAAGGATGATGGAAGAAAGGAGGGAAGGAACATAAATCACACCTACATGCATGCACACAGACAGCGCTTACATTTCATGACAAGTACTATAATGGTAACTCTTGATGTTGCTATTATTGTTATTCTTGTTGTTGTTGTTCCCATTACTACTATTATTGTTATTGCTATTATTATTGCTAGTGTTTGTCCGATTAATGCGTTTGTTTCGATCCTTGTGGTAAACACGAATGTTGTTGTTTTTTCGCCCTCCCTGTTACTATTACCTTTCGCCTTTATTATTGCGGTTACTAAGAATTATGCATACTGCTACCCCAATCACGCCGACCCTGGCACCGTGTATCTCTCCCCCTAACCCCCAACCAAGAACAAGATCCCCCAAACGTCAACGCCCCGGCTGCCCGATCCCTGTCTGATTTTTTTCGTTAGATCCCTGTTTGACTTTATTTTGATCCGAATTGGTGAGCTTGAGTAGACTGTCGAGGAGATACGAACTTTTGGTTGAAACCTGTTTGACTTTTGTTGATCCCTCAGCCAGGATGCTGAATACTGCTTGCTGCTGTCTTATATTAGCCTCAATATACTTGTCAGTGAGCTGGGTAGCGCGTTCGAGGTCGGGACCTGTGATGGAGAATGCCTCGCCTCGCTACGAAGCTGCGTAAGGATGCCTTACTTAGTATCAACAAAAGCGTACGAAGCTAGGCTACGTCAGAGCCTGCATGCATACGACAGAATGAAGCATGACCAGAATAGATGCACAAGAGGCTCAGTAGCATACGGCCGGAAGGATTACATCTGTAAGCAAGCTTGGTGGACAGAGTTGCAGGTCTACACGGCTGCCTGTCGTCTGCAAACGCTGGCGGCCCAGACTCAGGTCTGTTTTTCGAATCCCAAGCTCGGCGTGCAGTCGGAGGCGAAGCAGAACAAGAGAGACCGAGAGAGAAATCCAAGCCCAACATCGTTCTGTGGGACTGGCTTAGGCACCATTTCGCGCAAGTTGGCAGCTGGGCCGCCGACCGATTCAAGGCATCGGAAGCAGCAGGGTGTGCAGATAATCGTGTCTGGATGTATGTATATACACGTATACCTATGTATATGTGTTTGTATGCAGGTACGTAACTAAATATGTAACCAGACACATACACAAGTACATACACATACATGTACATATACGTATACAGACATACATACACGGACGTTTACTTTGATTTTTTGTTTTCTCATCTTACCTTCCCTTGTTGCCTGGTTGTATCTTATCTTTCCTTATCTCGTCTCTATCATATCTGTCTGCCATCTCCCAATCAAGGCCCGAGGTTTCTGGTGTCGGAGGGAGGATGCAGCTCAAAATCTTGGACTGTTGTTTTTTGTGTTCTGTGGCTTACTGGTCGCAGCCAGCTTACGTACACAGTGGTCTCACTGGTCTGCCTTTCATTCAAGTCTCTTGTCTGCGCGGCTGCACTCGAGCAATCTGTAGCACTGTAGCATGTGCATACTCGCGCGATGTGCTTTGAGCAGGTCCGGCGACTGGTTTCCTGGGTTATCGTTGACCCAGCCACGCGCCAGGTCCAGCCTTCTGACTTGCAGACTAGAGACTACAGGGCCTTGAGGCTTCGAGTCTATGGATAAAACCCTCATGAAACTGAGCTTTGACGCCCTATTCAGGGCTTCCACCCGCAGCCGCAGCTTCTTTCTGGCCGACCACTGAGCAATTCCGAACGCAGGGTCATGATATTGATCCCCTCCCCATCATACTAAAGCGACATCGGAAAATGAAGATTCTCGCTGCAGAGCAGAATACCATAGAGGAGTAAATCTGAGTAATCAGAGCAGGTACAAGGTCAGATACGGCGGCTCTTGCCCTCTAATGAGGGATCCAATTCTTCAGAGTCTATGCTAGGTTGTTAGGACCTAGTTTCTGACCTGAATCTCCGATGTAGCTATGATGTCTTGACCGAAGACCTAGGGACCTTACAGATCCGAAATCCTCAGCTTCAATCCGACCCACCGCAACAAACACGATGACAAGAACGGAGCAACTGAAGTCGTGTTGGGCATCTTCTGTGACTGACAGTGAGGTGCCGCCAGTTTTCGACAGCAGATTATGGATGCCAGGCTCTGCTTCCCCGCGACCGCAAAATTATGTTCACAGGAACTGAGTTCTGTAGTGGCCAAGCTTTATAAACAATGTTGGTGCGTTTGTTTTTCCTGAGAGGAAAAGCAGGATTCGCACATGAGTCAGCGGAAAAACAACTGCAGGCCGAAATTGAGTCCCCGATTTGTCGTACACACGCAACTGTGCACTGCCATATGTATCAAACTGAGGATTTGGTGCAGACTGTCATAGACGGGGCCTGAAGCCCGTGTCGGCGCAGCTCGCCGACGTAAGCTTCTGGAAAGTAGTGAGAGGATTCCTCTCTCTGAAAGCAGGATTTTGGCATACACGGGGTACACGGTCCGGATTCCGAACCCAATTGTGGCCTGCATTTGAACTTACCCCGAAGAGCCGGACTCCTTGCAAGTTACAGTACATGGCTTTTCGAAACTATCATACAGACAGTGGGTGGGGGGGAAGTTTTGGGCCGCCGTCTTGAATCCGCCAGTACTTGGGAAAATCATGTTGGTGGTCTCCTGGTGCTTTCTTCGTGGTGTCCTGGTTGTCATTTGGTGTCCTGCTCAATGGTTGAGGATGTAGGCTTTTGCTGTTTAGTTCCATCTTGAACCCAGTATTGGGGAGCTCGATGGTCATGTTCCTGTGGGCGCTAGTCCTAACACGATTCAACTTGAGCAATTGTCGACGCTCCTCACCTGAAATTCCAAGATTGGGTGCATTATGCGCCCTTCCAGCTCTGAACCTCTCAGCAGCACGAGCTACCATCCCCCAGACCCTGGCGGCCAGACAAGAGGGAAGACAGAAACACACAAAGCCTTGCAGCGAACACCCCGAAACCCGCCGGAGATTCGAGCTTTACAGGTTTATGCCGGAGCTCCACCGCCGATCTTTCGAGGACTCCTCCCGAGACAGGTTTCCTTTCGGCGCCGGCATGCAGTGCAGCAACACACATCGGCAAGATGCAATAGTACCGAGCAGCGCAGGTGCTGTGTTATGTCACGGGCATGTAAAACAGTAAACAGCTACCAGCACTCCTCGGGTTCGCATGAATCGAGGTCAAAAGCAACATCGAAACTTCTCATACCCAAACAGCCTCGATCCACGTGAAGGAGCTTTGTCACGGAAGCTGGTCAGGCTCCTGCGTCGGGAGCCAAGCACCCGTGTTGAGTGAGAGTGCATCAAAAGGTTTGGTCTTCACGTTAATGCAGGTGGCATTGCTCAAGACTAGGCGGTGTGTTCGCATCGGCTCCAAGAACAAGATTTGGGAGATCTTCGGTTGATCAAAACACTTAAAGACTCAACTGACGCTCTGGTATAGGATATAATTCCGATGCGACCGAAAGCTGTGGAGCAAACACAGCCACCCCAAGGAGGAAGCAGGAAGTGCCCGCATATCTGCGGATTGCTTTCCGGGAAGTCTGGGAGTCTTGGATTTGTTGAAATCGACTCCCTCAGCCAGAGCCTTGAGCCTGAGACCTCTGAAGCCTACTGTAAGGAAGCTCCCGACCTGCCTTTTAAGCCCGGAGTCTGCGATTTCGAGGCCTGGGTCGCACTCTTCCTGGTGACTCCGGACATGCTGGGCAAGGCCAGTCGGATTTTTGTGTGCCGAATTGTATACGCTGTCATTTATCTGGGTATTTATCCGAGGTATGGATGCATTCATGTATGTCTGTAGAACGTAAACGACATCTCGGATAAAAAGTAAAAAACATGTACATCAAAGGGCAATGTCACTAGGACGGGAGAGGATTGACCCTTTGAAGTGTAGGCCTCACGGCTGAGCTCTCTCGGAAGGGGTCTGCAGTGTCTCTAACAAGCTCAAACGCCACCCTGAACACGCGCAGGAGGAGAAGGCGAGAAGAGCTTTGCGCAACTTCCGTGAGGCTGCGGGAAACGCTTCTAAAGGGATTCTAAGCCATGCTTCTCACAACTTAAGTAAGCATGTGGAAGGAGGGCCCGGGAACTCCGAAACCCAACAGAACCCCAGAGCCAGAAAGATGGAGGCCCAGAAGCTCCGGAGACAAATTCTTGTCTGGGATGGTCTTGATGAGATGTTGCTTGATCTGGGAATCGGAACTATGTCGAAACTGTTTGCGGCTGCAACATGCAGCTGCCTCTCCTGCGCGTATTTCAGGAGTTTTGCAGAGCGCTTCCTCCTTGTAGCAACATGGTCATCTAGCCTGTTGTGGCAGCACCTTGCTTGGTGGTGCTAAGCACTGCAGTTGCTGCAGTGGTGGTGGTTTACTTTGTGGCTTGCTGGCTTGGTGGTCGTCGCCGTAGTGGGCATGGAACAGGAAGGAGATTTGAGTAAACGTAGCAGAAGCACACCGCTTCACCCGACGGTGAGGATGTGCACCTGCCGGCTTGACTAGTTACAATTGTTTTCTGCTTCCATCATATTTCATTTGCATATATATATATATATACATACATATATATATATATATGCCTTGTATTATGAACATACAGTTGCACGAGGGCAGAAGATCGAAGAACCGGTGCTAGCCCGGTCAGGCATGCCGAAACGTACAGGCCTCAGTTCCGACGGAGACCGGATGCATGGTGGTGGGGGGGACCAGAGCAGCTTCGACGACACCGGATGATGGCTTCAGCCATTCCTGAGCTACAGCAACTTACAGAGCCCTCGGGCTTTAAATTGCCTTGAATCTCCGAGATTTTCCCAGAGATTTCCGGTCATGATACATCAGACCTCGAGTCGCGGCCTTCGAGTAATTCCGATCCCCCACTGCTCAGGTCAAGGAGCATGCGTCGCATTCTCTCGAGCCGAACCCTTGGACGGCTTGTCTGATTTGCCTACAAGACGGTTTGGCTTTTAATATCGCTCGTTGCAAAAGTCTTTATGTTGGAAATAAACAGGCGGTTCTTCGGATCTCGTTCTAGAGGTCCCAGTGTGCGGCACGTGCCGGCTTCAGAAAACATCTGCCCATACGCGAAGCTGTTCTTTCAGATCCGCTGCATCAGTGTTGCCTTCAAGAATCTGTTTTCACGGCCTCACAAGGCGAAGGTCCGAAAGATTTCAGGACTTTGGTGTGATTTTTCTGGTCGGTTAGATGAGAGATCACCTCTAGCTCTAGTTCGGGATGAGCTTGTGGAGAAGCCTTGGAAAAATTGTAGGCTATGCGCATCTGGGCCATTGATGACGAAATGCGGGCATCGTTCTCGAACCAGGGCTTGCTAAGTAGCTAGCCCCAACTTAGGACACGAATGCCCCGATCACGACCTTGCTAAATTTCCCGACCCGGAAGGCAGAGCTTGAGCACTGAGGTGTTTCTGGGGCCGCCACGACGGATCGCCTGACTCGCCCTTCCGTGGGCCTAGTGCTTGGTGGCATTGAAAGAGTTACAAGAGCCCAATATAGATAGATCCAGATGGCAATACTGATTGTAGGTCATTTTCATGATACCTACTTGTCTCAACATGGCTATGGCTCATGATAGCTGTTGCAGATGGTCATAGTGCTCGGCATCCGTCAGGCTCTCCCGGGAAAGTTTCATTTCTCGACTTTGCGCTTCGATCTGCCTGTGATATTGGAAGAATGCTGGACCACTGGCCTGGTGCTCTCTCCATGTCACATGTCGATGGCAATGTCAACTGCGCAACCAACCTCTTCGCTAGCATCACCACTTAGCATCGGTATTTTCTTCTTCATTCGCCTCGTCCTAAAACTGGTTGTTCGAATCCACAGAACCTCGTTGTAGCCAACACCGTGGTCTCCAGGTTGGACCCGCAGCTACTGCCTAGCCAAAAGGCACCGGGCAAGGGCGTCTCCGCACCGGCCCCGGCAACTATTGCTGGCTCGACGAGCGAGAGAGACAGAGAGAGTGCTGTGAAAATGGTCGTGCAAAACATACTCGTTTCAAACCTGTTGACAGCATCTTGCATTTGGTGTGGAGCACTTCCGATCTGCCTTGCTGTATGCGCGGGAACCGGTATGAAATTCCTCGTTGGGTCATTCTCGCTTGTGGAATTTTGTGAACAGGAGGACGTTCAGCAAATTCGTGCAGGTGTCTGTCATTTCGGTATGCTCATCCACCCTGGTGAACCTGAGCTCAACCTCCCACAGAAGTTAAGGTCATAGCTTACGCTGGCGCAGCGAAACAGGCCGATGCTACTCATGATGATTCTGCCAGGTTTAGTGCCACTGCTTTTCGGGCTTTGTTTTGTGCAGTGTTTGCTTGCATTCATTGTCATAGGAAGAAGCCATCTCACGTGACCCAGAAGAATTGAGACAGCCTTCCCTGAGTGCATTCGAGCAGATGCGACAGCGGACCAGCTGGTAGGAAAATTCACGGCAAGACCAGACCATATTAGAATCATAGACGTACATAATAAACGTTGCGCGCACTTTTCCACATCGATGGAACCACCTCTTCGGACCACGCAAGAGAGGCGATTCTCTACCCGAAAGAAGTTCTGGGACGAGAGTTGGCATCGGCCTTAGACCTCATGTGCCAGTGTTCCACTGATGGCAAGGTGTGTGTGTGTGTGTTGTAGTTACAGTTACGCTGTGCTTCGTAATCGTAGGGTTGAAAACTTCAACACCTGACCGGTTCCGCTGCTTGGACCGGGTGTGTTGCTGAGCAGTTCTAGTCACTAGTCTTTGTCACTAGCACCTTGCAGGCTCAGCGAGACCTCACCAAATGGCTTCAACAGATTCAGGCCGCAATCTGCAGGATTTCAGGGTGAGGGGTTTCATTGGCCTGATAGCCACGCAGCTTTTGGGGGATCTGGGGAAAGCCAGCTAGACTCTAGATATCTATAGATATCAGCCACAGAAGCTCAGAAGCTCTCGAGCCCTCGAACTCTTCATGCCGACCATTCCGAAGTTTCGGGAACGTTTCCGTATCATCTCCTTTGGAAGGCCATCTCCGACCCAAGCCATCTTGGCGAGGACTATTCCGGGGCTCATTTGCATCCGAAGGCAGGCTTTGTCAAGGAACCACTGAAGCAATCATTACCGCTCATTGCCGCAACGTAGTAGTAACATCAACATTTGGCGATCAGTGTGTCTTCTTGCAATGCTAGTTAATTGCTACTAGTCTTCAGCCCTGGAGGGATGGAGCCTTGCTTGCGCAGTCGCGTGCGAGGACGGAGGCGGCTCCCACACCGTGTTCTCACCTGAGTTCACTTGCAAGCCGTGCTCAGACACTTCAGACATATCCGGGCCTGGGCCTGGGTTTTGGTGCAAAGCCGTTAGTGCCGAGGCTTCGAGGCTTCATTTCGGCCTTGCCGGATCCCGAAGAGGACAAGTTCGTGTGGATCCGAATCTTTTTCTTTCGGCGCTGCTGCCTGCCGTACCTTGAACACAAAAGCATGCACCGTTGTTACTCAGCGAGAAAGTAAGGCCATCCGTTACTGCTGCCAGTGGAGTTCACGAAGCATATTCCGTTCCACCCCAGAGAAAAAAATAGGATGTGCTACACTTGAGTGAACCCCGCTTCAAAATACAACCACACTCCTCAAGTCACCAAGGATTCCAATGGTCCCTCATTCTAGTATAATCGGCCCCACACGCGATTCGAATTATCCAGGCCCCTATAGTAAACTAACTTGAGTCTCCGAAGCCGTAAGCCGTCAGCCGGGAGGAGCGGACCGGGCCAAAAGGGTTCATAGGCCAAGTCCGGGGCGTTCAGTCTTCATTGTGAAGGGTGTGACTAGGGCTAACTACTGTAGGGTGTAGGAGTGTGGGTGCTTTGCACAGCTCGGGACACTGCATTGAGGGTTTTGGGTTCACGGTTGGAGAAGTGAAGATATGTGCTGCGACGTGCTTCATTTGTGTGCTGTGGCTGCTTGCCAGTGTATCCTCCATGGCAAAGGGCAGTTTCCCAGGGTGCTCGAACTCCCATCGATAGAGCCGTTTCTTGTTCAATGACGCTTATTCTGCTGTTGGGGTTGTCCCCTTCCAATGTATGGCTGCTGTTGCATGGCCATAGTAGCTGCGGTGTTTTTTTCTGCAATGTGGGCCGCGGAGAAGTCTGTTCGACTCGTCGTGGATCGATAGTACCAGGGCTGCAAGGGAACAGCTCTAGGATCTCTTT
The DNA here is from genome assembly GCA_003297005.1 of Symbiodinium sp. clade A Y106. Lineage (NCBI taxonomy): Eukaryota > Dinophyceae > Suessiales > Symbiodiniaceae > Symbiodinium > Symbiodinium sp. clade A. Next base: position 71,170 of record BGNK01001416.1, on the reverse strand, counting down.
GGCTTCTTGTGCCTTCTTGCTATCGCTCCCTTTAGAAGAAACAATTTCTGCCACGGAACTTCGTTGTACCCTGGAAGCATCCTGCTTCATGTTGACTTGTTCAAGGGCATGGCAGACTCCGCACGGGTGCACTCCGATATCAACAGACTTGAACACAGGGTCCTCAAGTGTACCCGAGACTAGGATCCGTAAGTCGGAGTAAGTTTGGGCATCTCCGCCAGAGCGAGCCTGGGAAGTCTGCAGCGAGATCCTCCGCAGCCCCTTGGCTGCTGAAGCGCTCCCCGTAAGACCTTATACCAACCCTGCACTGCCCCACGTTGTAAGTCCTAGCCTGCAGGTGGGGTCATCTACTCACCATGATAGATTGCGTCTTTGTTCAGCGAAAGGGCTCAGGCTCCCATCTCTCCGAGGCGGATGCCTAGTTGCCTCTAGTCAAAGCGCAGATTGCAACTCGCAAGGAGGGCTAACTGGCTACGGGGAGTGCCGTATGACGAGCTGTGCAACTAGCCGCGCGACTTTGCACTTGTTCACTCAGGACTTTTCGAGGCAGGGCCGCGGCAGAGGTGTTTCAAAACTCGCTGCCCGATGTTGCCGTCTCAAATGCAGTTTTCAAGTGTTGGCAGCAAGACTACGAAAGTCTTACTTAAGCTGCCCGCATCTGCAAGCCACCATTTTCTCACGCGAGACACTCTGCACATCCCAAGCCATCTCGAACCTGGGTCCTCCACCCGGCTTGCAGTGCGGCTCAGCCAGCTAGGCGGGTGACAAAGATCACAGGTTTGGGACTTCCCCATGGCCCGAATCCTACCAGCGCTTCCTCCTCCCTCGCCCTCTTCCCCTGCGTAAACCTTATTATAAGCCCTAAACAGAGAATGGGCGATAAAGGGAAAACCTGCAGTCTAGCTCCCCTCCCCTCCCTTCTGCTTCTCCTTGGAATACATAGCAATATAAATACATAAACAAACCTCAAAAATATACATACACATCCATCTGCACAAATATATATATATATATATATATACATATATGTATATATATAATATAGGAAAATATTATGTATATATATATATATATAGACTATGTGGCTGTATGTGTGCTTTTTCCTTTCAATGCCAGGCCGTTGCCGAGCCCAGGCTCCTTCTCTTCAGCCTCGTCTTTGGGCTCCTTGGCTCCGAAACAGACGGGAAATGGGGCCTGAAAAAGCTGAATAGGGCTCCCAAACGTAGGGGAAAAAGCGGGATTGGGGCAGTTTAGGGTTCCTTGCTATGCAAGGGCCCTTAATGACTGCGGACCCCTACCACTTGTAGATATGTTATTGCAAGCGTCTGTCGTGGAAGCTTGTTGATGAAGGTCAATGAAGGGATCTTGGAATCTCTGGATCAGTTCGGTGTGCGGACTGGTTGCATGAGGAAAGGTTCAGTTAAAGCTCTGGTAGCTTCATGCATCGAAAGGCCGCGAGTTTCAATGCTTGTTTGTGGGACTTCTAAAGGGCTTTGGGTCCCGCACATGCGTTCGCATCCAAAGGTGGCCGCTTCTACAGCAGCTCGTGCCAGACCCAGTGCCCAAATCTTGACAGATCCCTATATCAGAAACAGCTCTTCGCTGCAGATGGGCCCCTCACAGAGTTCCAACTCTGCCGGAAATGTCTTCGCCTGAGCGCTGCTTGCGGGTGTCAGGTATAAGATCTAGTCTGGGGCTACGGGTTTTGGATTTCCGGAGTGCCAAACTTGCTAATCCGTACACCCACCTTCGTGCGTGGAAGCAGTATGGGAGCCGCTGTCACGAGCTGCATTTTCGAGATCTTGAAAGCGGATCAAGCTTTCGCCTGGTGCACATTCCGCTGTAAGGCGCCCAGCGCGGCTCGAGGTGCTTACTGGGGGTTGCTCCCGGGCCATTAACCCAAGTTCTGTTCAGATGCCGTGATGGCTACGTAAAGGGGCTTGTATAACCGCGTATTGTGGACCAAAGTGAGCCCGCCCAAGCCTGGATAGATCAAAGCGAGTGGGGGTCACGGTTTTGTCGCAGTGCATTCAGGGTTGAAGTGTCAGTCTCCGCATGTAGCTTGGCTTTAAGGGGCTACTAGGTCGAGTTTGGGCGTTGGGTTGCTCTAGACTCTAGATGGGGCCATTTGTGATTTTTGATATGACTCGTGCGAGGTAAATCATGATGAAGGTTCCGTCTGAAAATAAAATCCTACAAGCCCCATGTAGGGCTCGTGGTTTCCCGAGGTTGGCCAGGTGAGTGTCGAGCACACTTTGCCTGACAAAGCTTCAAAGACCAAAATCCCGACACCACAAAAGCACTCGAACGGAAACCCGAAATATCTCACCACAACAGGCTTATGGAAACACTTCTCGTCTGGCGAGTCCGATCGTGCATTTGCTCCTACGACGAAAGATGACGACGATGACTACGACTAACCACTCCAAGCATGCAGGTCTTGCAGATGGGGATCCCGTGCAAGCCGTCTCCTCGGCTCATGCGGCCTTACGAGCAGATCCGTGGCGGCGTCATTGTTCGAGGGATCACTATTGTATGTTGGACGCTGCTATGTGCAGAGTCTACACAACAGTCCTTTGAGTTGAAGGTTTGGCGGTCAGGGTTTGCGACTTTGGTGCCAGTACTGTCACTACAGATCTACACATGCTTATGATCTACGGCAAATCTGTAGCAATCTCACATAAGACTAAGCAGGCAGTCATGGCAAAAACGCTAGCCCCAGCTTACGCAGACAATCCGAAAAGGTACAGGTTATAACAACAGTAGCAGTATGCACGGCATCACAAGTCCAAGAGTACGAATACTGATAATGGCAACATCGAACTTAAGGCTGCCCGAAAACACACACACACACACATTGCTGCGAAATCTTTAGACATTTGAGGGTGTTGGCGTCGGAAGTCGGCAGCAAGCGGCCACGAGAGGTTCAAACTGTAGCTGAAAAACAGCCCGAAGGAGCCGGGTAAAGCCCCAAACCCTCAATTGCCTAGCAGAGGTGCTGTCGAGTCCGAGTGGGATGTAACTCCCCAGCAGACATGCAACACAGCCCAAGCCCGAAAAGCCACAAACCGCCGTGCAAAGGTTCAAGGGCTTGCAGATCGTACGGACCGACGGGAGTTGCATTCCGTTGTTGCCAACATAGTGCCACAGTTTGGCAAACATTTTCGTCGTCGTCGACGTTGTCGTAGTAGAAGTAGACGCCGTAGATGTAGTTGTCGTCATCGAGTAGTAGGAGTTGTTGTTGTGCTAGTAGAAGTAATTCTTGTCATTGTTATGGTTCTTGCTGTTGTTCGTGTCAGTGTTCTTGTTATTGTTGTTGCTATTGTGTTGCGTTGTTATTGTTGATGTTGGTGTGGTTGCCGTAGTAGTAGTAGTAGTAGTAGTAGTAGTAGTAGTAGTAGTAGTAGTAGTAGTAGTGGTAGTGGTAGTGGTAGTGGTAGTAGTAGTAGTAGTAGCAGCAGCAGCAGTAGTTGGTGGTTTTGTTGTTTTTGCTCTTGCTGTTGCTGTTGCTGCTGTTGGCGTTGCCGTTGCTGTTGTAGTTGCAGTCGCAGTTGAAACTTGTGCTTGTTGTTGTTGCTGCTGCTGCTGTTGCTGTTTTTTTTTTCCTTTTCCGTTGCTGTTGCGGATGCGGTAGGTAGCTACAATCCTGAGGCTTGTGTTGCAAGACAGGGAAGCTATTGACTTATTGAGGGCCTCGACAAAAGCTTCGCAGGAGTTCAACAACCTCCGTGGACGCATCGTGGGCAGAGTGTCATGCACTTACTTCCCCGGGGTAAACCTCGTGAGAACGCTGACACGTCGCTCCCGGCCTGAAGTGCTCTCGAAGCGGAAGTTCACATGAATTCGCGTCGCATCCGTCGCTGACGTGCACCACCGGAAGTCGCGAAATCTGTGTTTGTTTGGAAATGTTGTAATCTCTGCTTGTTCCCGAGTTGTTTCTGGCACGCTTCGGCAGATTTAATGCACACTATTGTCTGACCTGTGATGTTATGACTTCATTAGTTCGTAGCTTGTACTGTAGCTGGGTAACTAGTAGTGATCAGAAGCATGAGAGCCGCTCCCTGGTTTTTTGGTTCTCTGAGGTTTAACCACCTGCTGATTGGGAATCAGCAAAGGGTATTCCTGGGACCCGACTCGCGAAGCCGACGTTAGCACCACCGATCCTAGTCCAAGTCCTGCCCTTGCTCCGACTCCACCTCAAGTTCTGTGCCACGGGCGGATGCGATTTGTAGTTTAGTGAGGGATTTCCAATCCTGTGCACTTGTGTGCACGAGCAACTTCGAGCAGCAGTCCACAAGGCCTGGTCCAGATGGTGAGGCAACGAAGTGGGCTGCTGAGTTGCAGGGGCTGGGCACCATCTGAGCAAGCAGGGTGAGCCGGACCAGGAATCAGGCATTATCGAGTCAAGTGCAGCTTGGTGTCTGAGGTATCGTGTCCAGATTCAGTTCGGCGGTGAAAGCAAGGCCGGACGATGCCGACCTGGGGCTAGGGCAGCTTCACCTGATTCCTTCACCAGAGATGCATCTGGAAGGTTCTGGCCGTGAAGGAACGAAACCTGCGTTGGGGAGCCCAGCTGACAGTGGCCAGATGCTGAACCGCACAACCCATGAAGCCAAACAGAATGTGTGTGCCTCGGCCTTTCGGACTTCTTTGACCGTGCCACTGTTTCTGGATTCTACTCATGTACACTCTACTTCCTTCGAACTTGGCCCTTTGCTTGTCCAACTTCCTGTACACCGCAGCGGTTACTCGAAGCGCTTTCTTCAATGTCTTCGTCGCTCACGATGTGGTGCTGGATTTACCCGTCGGCAGCGTGCCTCCCTCTGATCATGCCTGACAAAATCCGCGCAAGCACGGTGACAGTGCCTGTGCCCTTAGGAAAGCTCCAGAGCTGACGGAATTCTCCCAAGGTGCCCTTGTGGCATCCTTGCTGTAGATCGTGCGCTCATAGCCCTGTAGACTGTGCACTGCACTGCGAGGGCCAGAAGATCGACAAAAGGCTTCGGAATGCATTGTGGAAGCTGTCTATGACGAGTTGCGGGTGTCAAGGGAGACGAGGTCATCGTAATTTAGGGAATCCTTTGCTCGGCCCTCGCATGGCATGCTACATGGAAGTGGCGCAAACTGCCTTTTGGCATGGGAGCTGTGCTTTGCTGGACCCTACGACCGCCTCCATACAGCCGCCCAACCAGCACTAGCACTATCCACGATGCATTTTGATGGCCTTTACCGTAGGTACACTGTCGGCGGCCTCATGAACCTGTATTTCCCACTTCAGCTCCTGCACAGATCGCAGTACCAACGGCGGCCGGACGGCGGAATACGCCACCCGGTTTCACAGCCCACCTCTGCTGGGCACATGGCACGGCAAAAAGATGAGCCAAGATTCTACGACGGTCATCAAGACTTGTTCCTCTCTGCCCTGTACAGCATGGCAGTATGGCCAATACAAGGATGGCTAAACTAAACACACAGTAGGAGCAGCGCCCGCATTCTAGGCACCGGCAGTGAGCTTCAAGCGCCGCGAAGCCGCTGTTGCTCCGACCAGCGAGTAGCAGGAAGCACATGGATGTAGCATAGTATTCATCGGGCTGATGTGAGGAGCTGAAGAGGATCAGACGTAAGCGCCTGCAAGTTTGTTGAGATCATTTGTCCGTGTGGCTGGTGCACTACTACGAATGATACCAAGACTTTTTCTGGTTCATCAAGATAGTCGACGGCGCCATTTGCATGTTAATGTGTACATGTATAAGGTAAGGCGGTGTATAGATATGTGAGTGTGCGTATGTACCAGGAACATGATCAAGTAGCTGATAGTTACCGACATTCGTCCTTTGCTGTTCTTACCAGGCATCCGAGACAAGCTGTGAGTGACATGCGACTGGCTTGAGGATGCCAAGCCGGACATGCAAGCCTATGCAAGACATGAAGCAGCTCATCGTTTGAGGCTTAACAGCGTCGCTGGTTTGGAGCTTTCTACTTGTGGCAGTCTGCGACTGCATCGGTTGCCTCGTGTCGGAGTGGCTGCAAAACTCGCTGCATTCACGGTGCGGAGAGGCCCATCATTCGTCTGGGAACCTCCGGTAGGCGCTTGCGTGGGTCTATTTCTCATTTGAGGATGGACGGTGACCTGGGGCTGCACGCAGCGAGGCCGAGCACCTTAGAAGCAGCATGCAATCATTCCGAATTGAAAGTTGTGTTAAGGCAACCTGTGGCCCTTAAACAGCCTCTAGTATCTCTGCCAGAATGTTGAGCAGTCGCGCTGCGAAGTCGCTAAATAAACTAGTCCTCACTCCTCACCTTGCAGATCAAGTTTCTGGCATCATCCGAATCCCAGTTCCGAGTAAGCTTGAAGCTTTCACTTCTTGGTAGCTACACCATGCTTTGCCGTGTTCCTAGGTGGAAGTTAAGCGTTCAACACCATGTCACTACGTGGTCAGCTAATTACTGACCCCTGCGGCCGGCGTTGCACAGCGGCAGCCCGCAAGTCCACCACTTGCCCTGGCAATAAATACATGATAGTATTTGTCGATACGCCGGAAGCATATATACCACTGGTACTGTTGCGGCGCCCCGTCTGAGCCTCCGTAACAACCCGCGCCCGTGAAACTGAGATATCAGACTGGGTTTTGTCGACCTTGGACTCAAGATGGATCTTTCGAAAAGGGAGGGAGGGGTGCTTTTCTTAGGGGCCCGTATCATCGGAGCAGCTAGGGTCCAGTAGCTCCTGGAACTCCCAAACTTGAAGCCATTTAGAGACCAGAGATCCGAAGCTCACGAATCTAGAGCCAGGTGGTTCCTGGCAACGAGCCCGGCTTGCCAGCTCATCTACGAAGGCGGCTTTGTGGTTTCGTGTTCATTAGAGCAGACCACCTGAGCGCAAGACCATGTCATCGGCACTGCTATGGTGAGCAGTAGCAGTAAGCAGTAAGCTACTATGCGTAGACGGTTTTGTCTTGCCGCAACAGTGTGAACTTGCTACGTAGCCTTGCTGAAACCAGCATCATTTTTCAGTACCAATGCCGTTGCCTGCGAACAGAATCTCCCACATCGTCATTAGTACCATGTTTTCTTCTTTACTCGTAGTACCATTGCCTTAAAATGTGTGGCATCTCTTGGTTTTCGGTTCTGGGGTCGGCTTCCGGCGGTTCACTGCAACTCAGCGAAGTCTGCGTGTCGATGAGAATTAGCCTGAAGCTGTCAAGATCTGGTCGTGATGAGGTCCGGGAATTTCAGGGACAAGGTGACACAACAAGTTTGAAGCCTTTGTAACTACGCTGCTTCGACTAACTAGTACTGTGTGTGACTAGCTAGTAGTGCATGTTGTCTGTGACCCAAATGGGGCGCACAACCCCGGTGTCAATTCAATCTGAGCTGCCATGATCATGGAATGGAGAGGGAAGTACATGTCGCTTGTGCAAGGCGAGGTGGTCGCCGAGGAGGCTGCGATGGGGGGCGGGGGGCAAAGGTTGAACTGAGGGAGGCCCAGGTATACGGGGACAAGACGCTTTGAAGGTTTCACGCTCCTGCTGTGAACCGAAGAAGCATCATCGAAATGGTTCTTAGGACCTTGGGAAGGAGACTGAGATTTACTTCTGTCGCTTTTACAGCTGTTCTGCTTGCTGTTGTTACTCCATCCTCTTCCACTACAATATAAGCATCATAGGCGTCATGCTTGGTAACTTCACCTCTCAAGCAGAGCAGCACCCGTTCAACGCCTTGCTGTGCCACCGCAGATCGCGCGGTGATTTCTTCAATGTGTGCCTTGGCATCATGCAGCTGCAGGCAGAGTCTCATTCGATTTTGACCAGAACTGTTACATGCCCGGCCCAAAACCGCATACCCGAAACCCGAGTAGCAGCCGAACACACACCCAAACCCTTCGGAGGATTGTTTGACTCAGGACAGATTAAAAAAAGCAAGGCAGCTCGCCCTACCTGTAGCGAGTCAATGTTTTCTGCAGGTGCGCAGTTTTTCGGGTAGAAACGCCGCAGTCATGGAAAGTTTCCATTGTGAGATGCACGAGGCAGGCGATTTCTCAAGAGCGCGTGTCTTCAGCGCTTGGCAAAGGCTCTTGGCTGGATTCTGCATGCCGTGGAGGAAGATCCTGCGGTGGAGGCCGGTTGGTTAGTTGACAATCGCTGCTTGTGAATATGATTATGGTGAAGACTCAGGCAAACATCACGATAAAAAGTTGTTATTTGCAGCAGCTCTGCTGGTAGCTGCCATCCCATCGTCGCACAAAAGCAACAGGTGAGGAGGCGCAGGTCGATGAGGTCGGGGACAGCTTTCTCGAGGTATGTGTCAGAGCTTCGGTGAAACCTAGAAACATAACGGAGCCTTCGCACGGCATGGCTATTTACCTCGCATGTGGCGACCTCAGACCGGGAGTTTAGAGATGGTGAACTGCCGGGTGACACTGACACTGTCTAGGCAGCATGGCTTCCGCCGCAAGCTCGATGTCGAGCATCGCACTAAGTCAAGCCGTGGAGCAGTTTTAGCCATGTGAGTATCTACTCAAGCTAAGATTTGTGTTGAGAGTCTGTATCTACTCATGCTGTTAAGCTTCGTGATCTTTCCCCGCAAACTAACATAGCTAAGGTTTTCGAGTCCTTCCTACTCGTCCGCCTGGCTCTGAGTGAGACGTCTTGCGCTCAAGATCTGTAAGGCATTGCCGGCATTGGAGCAGCAAAGTGCGTTTCAGACGTAATCATATCTCCAATTCTCAGACTCCAGAAGCTCGTTAAGACCAGAGCCTTCGAAGTGTTTGAAATATTCGTCTAGAGATATTTTTCTCTCATATTCTAGCAGCATAGGTGCAAGTCGGCGTGTCTACATATTTTTGTATGCTATGTATGCGTGTGTTTGTTTGTTGGTTTGTTTGTGTGTTCTTGCAGATGCATGAATGTAGGACGATTCAAAATCCCCGGAAACGCAGGAGGCAGATCGAGTGGTGAGCGAGCAGTTGCCGTGTCGGGTGCGCCACCGGGTTGCTGCCTATGCAAGGAAGTAACAAGGTAACGCGAAGCAATCAGAAGCACTAGGGATGAGAGCTTGTCAAGCTTGGCAATACTAAGAACTGCAGTAACATTCATCTGCGATTATGCTTGACCTTTCGATCATCCACCAGTAGAGTTGCTGTAGCAATCTGTGTATCGATGGAGGTTTAGAAACCCCAAAACTTTTGGGGTTGGATTCGACACGAGTTGCGCGGAGTTAGGCTTTGCAACGCGTCAAGACCTCCTCGAACGAGACTGCATCAATAACATGTCCTGGAAGAAAGCCTGCAGACTGCTAGGGAGTCCCGCATCGACCTGCCATATTTGTCAATCGAGCGTGATGCAGACAAAAGAGGGAGAAGCATGCCAAACTCACGCAGCTGCAGCAAGACTTGTCCAGCTACTACTCAGCCATACCGTCGTCGTTTCGCATAGATGTGCCTCGACGCCCACTCGCGCTGAGTGGGGCATGGTGCCATCTCCGATGAAAAAGTGCTTCGTCAGACTTGAGTGGGGGATCAGTGCTTAGTAACTTAGTACTTGCCCGAGCAGATGTGTCTGGACCTCGCACCTGCTTCCAGCAAAGGAAAAAGCTTGCCCGGCGTGGAGAGCAGGATTCAGAAGCAGTTGCTGCAGAGAAGCAGCCAAAGACAGCTAGGAGCGTGCTTCATGAGAAGGTATACAACACTCATCCTGATCGTACACATCGTAAAACCCAAGTCTTGACTAGCTAATGACTGTCGGCCAGGAGAAAAGGGAAGGCGCGACAAGCAAAGACGCCGGAGGTTCCAGCGGACCCTGTGCGAACTAACGGTCCTGCCACAACTGGGCCGACCCTGGCCTTGAGAATAGTACTCGTACTTCAAGTGTGTTGCACCGCACGCGTTGGCAGCTCATGGTATCAAAGCAGACCCTGATTTGCAGAGGACCCGGTACTGTATGTCGAATTGCGGACCAAAAGCAGTGAAATGTGACAACTCGCAGAATGAAGCGTGATGGTTGCCCTCGCAGAAACCGTCACCATCACAATCGTGACCACCACATCGAGAGCAATTATCGCTTCAGTGGCATAGGCAACAACAACACCTCCACGCCGCTAGCATCATCATCGTCATCGTCATCACCTGCACTATCATGACAGTGGGTCTTGGTGAGTACTTGCCATTTGTGTTTCTTCCGGCCCAGCCACCCAGTCAAGAAGCTCAGGAAGAAGACCAAAAAAAGGCTCAAGAAGCCCAGGAAGCCACTTTCAGAAGAAAGTGAGGACAGCCCAGCGGAATTCGTGCCTGCCCAGCTTCTTGCCTGAAGCCATACTGGATAGGCCTGGCAGTGATGAGCAGGGTAGGGTTGTCACAAACGAAAGGCTGTAAATATTCTCCCAACGAAGCGGTGAATGTCCGGGCATGCAGCAGTCCAAGCATCTTGAGCAAGATAGCAGTGACCGGGCACAAGGCCGAGAAAATAGTCGCACAAAGATCCGGAGCTCCCAATCCCAGGCGAAACATGGACAAGATTGCTGCCATGCTTGAGCGAGCTGAGCAAGAAGAGGCCGAAGAAGAAGAAGAGGAAGAAGCTCCTGCCCCGTGGCTGCTAAAGAGAAATTCTGGCGAAGAACCCCAGACCATTGTTGTTATTACGGTTCTGACGACGACGACGGCTACTACTACTGCTACTGCTGCTACTACTTCTACCACTACTACTACTGGAGATCCAGAAGAGGTTGCTGTGGGGCCTGGGTTTTTGCGGACCCACTTTTTGTATCATATTTACATTCTAACATCTTCAAACACTTGAAAGGTACACGCAGCATTACACGACAAAGTACCGTACACTTCTATTCCTGAGTAATGCATTCAACGTCAGGTTTAGCATGTGTATAGTCAGACGTCAACGGGTACGACACCGCGGTATTGAGTGGCTACGTATTGAAAGTTCCTCCCACAACAAATATCACTGGCAGGAAACACCGCAAATACAGTGTATTCTGTACTTTATCAAACCCAGCCCTGGGGTAGGCCACATAGACTCGACACGTCCCTCACGGAGCCGTATATCTTATCCCTGCAAGCCTCTTCATCCTATCAAGCCAATCCACCCAACACCAGAACTCAACGCATCATCTGCCTTGGCATGCAATGTTCGGTTGCTGAAGAACCTGTACGTATTGAATTATCGTACTTATTTGGGCACAGTGCACAGGAATCGAAATAAGTGTTTAGATTAGTGCTTTGTTATTGCATATGAGTGAGTTCAATATATGTGTCAGCATGTGTGATTGTTAAGGAGTCAAGGAATCATAAAAAAAAGCTGCCTGTGGTTAACAAGTCTGCTACTTGTCGAAGATGACTCAATCCTTTTTGCGCATGTTCATGTCCTGCTGGCTGCTATTGGTACTTTCGCTGTGGTTACCCACAGTCTACAATCCAAAATAGCGAGCATCTGGGTCAGTATGAATTCTGAATCCTGTCATGTGGTTTTATGGGGCCGCTGCCGCTGAAGCCTCGCTCGGGGAATGATAAAGCTCCACGAACCCTTGTGGTCCAGGCCTTTGCATGCTCTTGCATGGCCTCCATGTCCACAAGTATCTGTATCAGATATTCTTTGGTTTGATATACAATCAATCCCTTCATATCCCTCTGGTTCTATAGGGTTATAAAGGTGGCAAAGGTTGGACCTTTGAGCTATATATAGCAACAACACTTGTGTTTACATGGGAAGACAGGTATACGCACATATGCACCATATTCCACAGAAGTAACCCCTGTGTTTATGGACAAGTCTTCCCATATGCAGAAACACCGTAAATACCAGTGATTTCATAGTTTTCTCAGTCAAACAAGGTCTTGGTCTAAACTACACAAATCGACACGTAGAAAAAGTCCAGTAGCGTATGAGTGTGTCAGTGTGCAAGATTTGCAGTAAGGTGAGGTTTGTGATCTTGTTGGTTGGAGTCTGTGGCGTGGTGCTGGTGCGGCTGGGCTGAGAGGCGGGGGCGGGCGG
>BGNK01001416.1:23738-59141 GCA_003297005.1 Symbiodinium sp. clade A Y106 | reverse complement strand
ATGAAATCTCATATAAGAGACATAAAAGAAAACGAGCAAATCCAACAAACTCAAAACGCTGAAAGCACGGTTTACCGAAACACCGTGTTTATAAACAAACCCTGTGTTTATAAACAGACCGCGGGGTTTGAAACAATTCAGAGTTGATGTTGTAGTTGGAAACAAAAACATGCATGCACGCGCACCAGACGAGCGACCAACTGACACAGAAACCCACGAACATACAAAACCACTGAAAATAGTGGGTTGCCAACACGCAGGCCCCACGGCCTCCTCTTCTGTACTACTACTACTACTACTACTGCTAGAAAACTGCTACTGCTACTGATACTACTACTACTACTACAACTACAACTACAACTACAACTACAACAACTACTACTGCTACTACTACTACTACTACTACTACTGCTACTGCTACTACTACCACTACTACTAGTGTTATTATTGGATGGTGGCCCTCATTCTGCAAGTTGCTAGCTCTCGCTTCTGGTATAGTCGACCGGGGCAGTTCCAAGTCGCTCAGCTTCCGATCAGCTGTCAGGCCAAGCGTCGGAAAGGCCTCCAAGGCCTTGTCGTCACCGGGCCGCAAGGCATTTTCAGGGAGCACCAGCGCAACTTCAACCGCTTCAAGACTTCTTATGAGAGGGTTACAAATTCAATGTTCGCTCTGCTCTCATGGCCTCCACAAACTGAAGTCGAAATCCCACAGGCCCATTGTCCCCCGAGAGTATGGCTGCAAACGCTCGGATTTTGGTGTGGAAGTTAGTTCCGATCGGATCTCGTGACATCATGCCGAGGAGAAGAAGCAGCTTGGCGAAGATGGTTGCCGTCTTCTGGGGTCCATCGTGTTGGGTTGAGGGGGCAAGGCTCGGCTTTTAGGTCAGTTTCCGCTCATCGCTGCTTTGAGCACGGCTTCCCCATACTCCAAAACACGAGACGTGCTTTCGGCGATTGGCTTGTCCTTGAACTCCGTGGTTAGGAAAGAGCTGAAAAAGCAGCAACGGAAGGACAGCGGTGCGTGCAAACTTGCAAGTACGGGCTTGGGCGATGTTTGAGTGTCGGGCCAGGGCCTCGGGTTATCCAGCGTGCCAAAGCACAGTCGGAGGGTGCTGCTCTGAAACGGGTCAACAGCACCTATGTGTAAATGCAGACCAGCAAGGGGCTACTGTGGCATACTTCGCAAAGGATTTGACTACAGACACCGAGGGACTCTGCGCAAATTTGCATGCATGTAGCTTTGGAAGAGCTGGAATATCTTGTCCGGTTGAAAATTGCAGGCCAGATATTCTTGCGCGCTTTCCTTAGGACCCAGATGCTCTGAATTGGGAGCCCAGCTTGGTTCAACACTTCTTGGGGTCCCCCACAGTTGTTGTGGAGACCAGGAGCCATGAATACGTGTTCAGCGGTTCGCACACTGAGACCTCAAACTCAAACCCAGGCCCTGGTCCACTGTCCATTGAAACAGCAAGCCTACGCCACGCACAGCACTTTGGGATACTTTTTGGGATCCTACATCCTCACACCCCAAGAATAAGAACCGTTCAAGAGCCGCAAGCCGTCAGAACCCCTCCGCTTCGGAGGAGCGCCAGAGCGCCGAGCTGGGCAGACCTCTGACGGCTAAGGAGAAGCTAAAGTTGAAGCTCAAGCTGCCCGACTTGGATGCGGGTGGGGACATGTAAACAAAAACGGGGTCTTCTCAATCTGGATAGGGGGGCACATCATCCAAACTGAGGTGTAGCTGTAGTTCGCAGCCAGACCCCAGATCGTCAATGCTGGTGTTGTGTGCCCGTCCCGTGCTGTCAGAAGCTTGAATGACGAAATGTTGGTGCAGTTCAGATTGGAACGGGCAATCATCGGCGAAGCCATTATAATCCGTTTCAAGCTGTCAGATGTTACCACTGAGTGATCCAGAAAATGGTCGGATACCCTAGAATACCGCACAATTCCCAGTTTGCACTTTTGGCGTCTCCTCGCCAGTGCGTTGGAGCTTCTGTTTCTACGTTTGTTTCTTAGCTCAACGATCCCGCGAGGGCACCAAGGATGGAAAAAGCCACTAATAGTGGACCAGAATTGGTACTGCTTGTTTGCTGAACTGAGGAATATCCGTGAGCACTCGCACACGCAGCTCTTGCCTCAGGCATCGCAGGCTTATCATATCTTCGGACTGGGAGTCTGAGGCTTCAGCGAATCAGAAATCAGCCCAGGAGTCGGCACACTTTAAACCTATTCTTCTGCGTGATGAATACGAAGAAGGACGTAGGTTGAAGTGAGAGTGAACGACAAGTCAGGAAGAGCAAGGCGTGGAAGCAATACAGACAACAGCCTCTGCTTCAAAGTCCTCATCCTCAGCTCAAAGACTGATACCCAAGGAGCAGGAAAGAAAGAAAGCAGGCGGCCTCTTTGCCGGAGCCCCGTGGCTAATGGCTCGGTGATTCGCATTGTCGTGTTCGTCGTAAGATTGGCTAAATAAGAATCAAGAGGCCCTTGTATGCATGCGTGGCTGAAGCCAAGGACCAATGCCAAATCTCATTCAGTCAAGTCGACGCCCTGCATGCTGCTCGGTGGAATGTAGCTGCTGGATGATTTGAGCCCGGTACCTACCCTTCAGCCTTCACTCTTTCCCGCCCCTATGATGACTGACTCTTTGACTCTTCATGTGAGCCGAAAGGCCTCAAGCTTGTGTTGTTTTAGCCCTGGCGACTGTCTCACGCTTGGACGGTCAGCTCAGGTACGTGCAGAGGGGGCAGAACTGTCCTCATGAACGGTGCCGTTTTTCACACGACGTTTGAGCCCCCACCGTGAGTTCCGGCGAGAGACTGCAAAGCAGCCTTTGCAAGACCGGATGAGACCTAAACTTTCGGTTAGTCGACCGTCCATGCGGCGCCCAGGAAACAGCTGACTCGGTGAGCGCTTGCTTCACTTGGGCATGGGCAGTCATGGAACACCAACAGGCTGTGTGAAAAGCAGGCGTATGTGCGAGCATGCAGTGTGCTGAAGAACCTCACAAGGCTGCTAATCGAAACTTACTGACAAACAAACAGGGCATTGGACACTTGCACGCTTTGCGCGAGGTTCTCGCCTTCTATTTGTTTACCACCGTTTCCATCTCAGATCGGCAGCTGTAGTAGCTGCAGCTTGTTTGGAGTCTTTAATTGTGAGTTGAGAGCCCCCGCTGACCTAGGAAGCTTGTTTCGTGTTTGACCAAGTCGTGAGACTCTTGCACATGGCCTGCAAGTGTTCATCTCAAACGACGCAGGGACCCACCTCCCGGCTCCATGATGACCGTACCGCTCCTCCATTTTACTTTGGTCCACCTTGGACTCGCAGGGCGCACGGGAGAGCTCAGCCTCTTGCAGCACTCACTGACGCTTGACGCACGGGATGCCGAAGACACCGCGATACAGATGCGGTCTTATTCCCTGTTTGTGAAGTTCCATAAGGTGGCCGGCAGCACTTGGCGTAGTTATGTCGACCGCATAACCGGTCAACTGGATTTGTGCAGCAGGGACTGTGGGTATCCAGCTTGGGACTGCCGAGAGTATTACCCCAGCGACGAAGAGGCCTTCGAGGAATGTTGTAAAGTCCCCTGGCAGAACGTCTCCTGTCCTAGGCCGGGCATTGCCCACAGCTGCACTTATCACCAGAGCCTCGCCGTAATTCGACAGGCCGTGGCAGGGCAGGAGATGACCACCGTAGCTCCAGACATGGCAGATCCGGAGAACCTATGGCCGAGCGCAGATCGTTTGAAGCTGCTTTGGAACGTGGAATGGGCTCGTGCCTGGTTGCCATCAGACTTGCATAATAAGCGCATCTTTGTCACAACGATCCTCCGAGAGCCCACCGAGAAAATCCGATCCTACTACTACTTCAAGAACCGCATCGCATCACGTGAGGGCTTCAAGTCGTTCTTGGAGTTCCGCCGGGATTTCGTTTCTGGCAACTGGACACAAGAGCAGTTCGATAGTCAAGCATCTCGGGAGGACAGAGGGTCAACCTCAATCCCTATCCTCCTGCGTTCGTGCTGTGAGTACGAGACCTGGCTCGGTAATGGGTCGGTCGAGAGGGCAAAGCTGACCTTGGCCACTCAATTCGACCTGGTTGGCATCACCGAGAGGATGGATGAAGGATTGGTAAGCCTTGGCAAGCTCTATGGCCTCACAACGGAGCAAGTGGCTGCCGTAGGCCGAAGCATCCCGCATGAGCTGGACAACAGCGACAACAAGCTGGACTGGACGGATGAAGAGCACGCCCTCGCCACATTTGTGGCCCAGAAAAGCACGGCAATCTACGTCTTGGCGCAGGAACTTTTCCAGCGCCAGTCCATAGCCCTCTTCGGCAGCAAGGAGAACCTGCAGGCGGCTGTAGCCGCCTTTAAGACTATCAATCCGGACGAGTGAACGGGAACCGCCTTTCGAAAAAAATGTTGGACCAAGAGCGATTTTGTTGCAAGTAGAATGTCGGAGGTTCTTTCTCAAAGGCGTGCCGACCTAGAACAGTCGCTTGAGGTGAAGAACCCTTCCATGGAAGCTTCTGCACACAAGCAGTGGTGCAGGCCGTTCCATTGCCGTTTCATGGAACACGTGGCTTCGGTGCATAGTAAAAGTGCCGAATACATTCGTGTAAAGTGCACAGAACTAGCAATTAAAAGTAGAGAGTGTGTGTGTTCCCGTTCGTGCCTCCAGCCGGGATGTTTACTGAGGCGACGAGCAATAGTGAGCTGAGTTGAGATAGTCGTGGCTCTCAGTTTGACGATCTGACAGAATAAGTCTGCAGAGACACATGAAACTCTTGCCTGCGGCCTGGTGCCAGGGAGCACAACATCGTTGGGCGTGTTTGGGTATCTGGCCTCAGCTGGTGACTGCATGGTGTATTGCACATCGCAAACGATATGTTTGTCAGTGATTTGCATTTGAGGTCCAGGGGGCATCGCACTATTACAAGTTCCGATGAAGATACGTTTCAGCAGTCGTCGAAATCTTGCATCCGGGATCAGGTCTCTTCCAGAGGCATCAATGTGCAGGTCAGCGGAAACACGGCGGACTGCGTGCTGTGCGCCGACCCTTCGTAAGAAAGAAATGTGCGCTGCATATTGATCGAAACGGGGCAGTGGCAGTTCACACGCCTCTGTCTCTGTTGCAGAGCCATGTGCTGTAGTTGCCACGGATAGTTTCGTTGAAATTGATGGGCGACGATGAGACATTGCACTTCTGCTGACCAACTGAAGCAGATAAGATACTCCTGCAGGTATGCTGAATTCGTGGCCGGCGTCCCAGATTTCGACAGCCTTTTCACGGCCACAGCCTCGTAGTCGCAGACATGTCGAGCCCAGCTGGCCAGGCTGGGAGATTTCGAGAAGCCAGAGCCAAAGGTGTCGCGACGCTGCAAGCACTTCACTAAGACGCATGCTTGATGATGTTCGTCATATCGGTTGGCCCATCAAGTCGCAAGCTGCCACAGACTGCCAATAGCATGTAGTGCATTGCGATAGTGCCTACGCCTCTGAATTCCGCATGGGCAGGTGCATCGCTGCTCTGTAAACTTGATCCAGTCCGGCCCACAGCGTCATTGGGAAGATAGTTGGTTCAGCTTGAATCCTCATAGCCGATGTTGTTGTATCGGCTTCAAGATCTTCGCAGTGTCAGGAGTATGAGTGGCATATCGGAGCAAAAACGGGCTGATGCGAGACAGATGTCGGATCTTATTCCCAAACCGGAACCAGGACCCTGTTTCTGAGCAGGACAGGTTCTGCATGAATTTTGAAGCTAGTGGCTTTGGGTCACCTGGTTTTCCTCCCAGCAGGGGAGCGGTAACAAACGGCCCGAGGATCCTCAAAACATGGCTACAGGTCAAACTCTCAAGAAATCAACCAACACCGATCCCCAACCAATGGGCTCGTTGTTCGTGCATGTTCGTATGAAGGGACCTTACACCGATCTTGTCCTTTCGAATCCCTGGAGCTTTATTGACTTGGTATCCGGGGAAATATCGGTTGTGTTTGTATGTTTTTGTTTAATATCAATATAATATAACCATTTCTGTTCTTGATATGTGCTTACCAGCATTTGTTGCTTGATGTTTGTGCTGTTCGGACTTTTCGACTTCTGGATTGCATGTGAAGCTCGGTACACCACGGTACACCTGAGCAGGCTTCCTCCTAGCCTGGCAGGAGGAACAAAATACTGATGGTAATATTATTACAGTACCCTTATGGATCCCTATATTATAGTAACCCTTATAGACCCCTTTTAAAGGAACCCTTAAGCCATAAACCCTAAGAGCCCTAAGTTTAAAGGCTTGACAGCCAGGTCTCGGAGCCCATGTTTCCGAAGTTGCGGGTGAAGGCCATGGCGGCCATGGGCGTTTCGGGGGGCTCACGGGCGCCTGAGGCGTTCTGAGGATTCGAATGTTTTAGGGTTTCATTCATGGTGGGTTAGGGCTTCCAGGGCTTGGGGATTCGGGCTTGCAACGCAAAAAGGGGCTAGCAAAGGGATGTATGGTGCTCTGAAGCTTTTCAGACATGAACATTCTTTCCCGTCTCCGCTAACGATGCTAGCGTTGAGTGTAGGCTGTGGTTCCCCACCCTCGGTGTGGGGTTGTTAGATTTTTAAAGTCAGCTATTACTCCTCGCCCGCTGAGACTACCTCCTGCAGTGCCCAACCCCACAGACTACGTGAGACTCCCTTCCCGACAGACTACCGTGAGACTCCCTGGAATGCCCAACTTCACAGACTACCGTGAGACTGCCCGGAGTGCCCAACTTCACAGACTATCGTGAGTGCCCAACCCCCACAGACTACCGTGAGACTACCTGGAGTGCCCAACCCCACAGACTACCATGAGACTACCTGGTAGGGTGGGGATGTTCGAAGTAAAATAATGTATTTGTCATCGCAAGGTTGGGATGTGGCTCCGGGATCGTCAGTTTGTAACGTCAGGTCGGAGGTGGTTGGCAGCCGTTTCGGCTTCCAGCTTGAAATCAATATTTTGTGCATACCGAAGAGACCAACGAGAACCTGGATTTAGAGAAGTCCGACATAGGGTGTTTGAGGTCTTCAAGAACTGGTTCAACTTATGCAAGCTGTCACTTTCCTGGGAGGCAAAGAAACTCATCTCCTTGTCGACGCGGTCCTGTCCGACCTGTTCGAGGGATTGAAAAACGGCAAGCGGTAGCGCATCGTGTGATTCCTTGCTTGCCCTGAAGGAGCACGGACCAGGAAACGCGTGGCAATGCGATGACATCTTGAAACGTTCTTTGTTGCTGATCATTGCAAATACCGGTTGATCGATAGGCGTGATTACCTTGTTCCGGTGGCGCGCATATACCCATGTCGAAGCGGTTGTTGATATACAGGTGAGAAAGGGCTTTGACCCTACT
This sequence comes from Symbiodinium sp. clade A Y106, assembly GCA_003297005.1. Lineage (NCBI taxonomy): Eukaryota > Dinophyceae > Suessiales > Symbiodiniaceae > Symbiodinium > Symbiodinium sp. clade A. The sequence continues at coordinate 51,763 of BGNK01001416.1, read as the reverse complement.
TCGCCGAGAGTGTGATGCATGCACAGCACAAGCCAGGCACATAGTAGGCTCACACTGTTTATGCTGCGGAAACCATCTGGGATTGTGTCGCAAGCAAGATATCTCGACGCGCTGCCTCGAAACCGGAGACCGCATCGACCCAACAAGCGCAGCAAAGCAATGCACGCACACTGTCCTCCTTTCCCAATGGCCGACCCAGCCAGGCTCGATGACAGTCTTGATATGGAAGATCGCGGGAAGGAGCTGCTTAGTTGACTGTTGGCGTGTGGTGTCCCGAGGCTGGGAGGGGCTCTCCTGGGCCGGTAGTTGGCGGAAAGCTGACCACCTCCTCCGGGTCCGGTCGGAACATCGCTGTTGCTTGATTTCGAGTTTGTCCAACATAGTTTGCTTTGCCATTAGTTGCAGGACTTGGAGCCTGCAGAGTGGCAAAGTCGCTTGCAAGGTGCTCCCATGGTACTGCTGACCCAGCACATATTTGCGCACACAGTGTGTGTGTGTGGATATGTACATACCTATTTTATTATTTGTATGTAAGTATAAATACTGAAAACATATGTAAAACAATGAATATCAATATGGACATAGATGTAGGTAAACAAATATGGAGAAATATAATCATAAGCATAGAAATACATATGCAAATACGTGTATATATATATATATATACATATTCTATACATATGTATAGCCGTAACCCGAAAACCTAGAATACATGAGGATTTCTGCACTGTTTTCAAAGTCAGAAAAAGAGGAAGATTTGCCCTGCAGGCCTCGAAGAGGGCAAGTGCGGGGCCCCGGCTCCTCTCTGCATTTCGGGGGGATGATTCAAAGTGGCTTGATACGGTTGATGATATAATCCCCGCATTACCTGCAGGACCTTAGCCATTTCGGAAACAAGCCGCCAAAAATAAGAAATTGAGGGGCTCGATTTCTTATTTTGGTGGCTTCTGGTGAGGGCTGATTACAAGCGCTGCGGAAAACATGGGATCGATATGATGGCGTTTAGGGAGTCTGAAGGATGCCATGCCCGAGTGGATAAGAACATGAGCTGTAATGGAAAGTGCCGTGGGCTCGAATCCTTCTGCTCTCATTTCTTGGTTTCCTTTGTAAGGGTTTGGCGCCGAGCTTTTGGAATACGAAATCTACTCCCTTAGTTTCTTTGTTTCCTTTTTTGTGCGAACAACACCAGCGAAGACAAAATGAGAATGAGCAAAATAAGACATTGGCACGCCGAGTCCAGGGTACCCTGGGTTTCTTATTTTATGTATATGTTTTTGTGTCGCACGGCTGTCCGAGGGGCTCAATTTCTTAAACCAATGATGTCTTAAGCAGTGCCGTTGCTGTAGTTGGGGGCATCACAAACCGGGCCTGCAGGAAAAAACCTCAAAGTCCTTGACATGAGCCATTTCTGTGGGTTTTGTTTCGGCGACCCCAGAACTTACAGCACATTTTCGGTTGCAACAACTCCTTTTTGCGACATAGTGTTCTCGTCGTTGAAACTCTTGCTCGGGGCCCTTAGCTTAAAAACCTCTTCACCCTTGCATCCTGTAGTTCCAGAGATCACATGGAGGAAGGGCCCAGCTACAGAGCCGCCGCGGTGGGCTCTGGAGCAGAAGCAAGAGCTTGCTGAAAAGATCGGAGCCCGTGGTACGTAGACTTTAAGTGGGGTTATTAACAAAAGTCAACTAGAATCTAGAATACGTACAGCCCCTATGGAAACCTCCTTACCAAGAGTCCTTATAATCCCTGCTGCGAGCGGTGTGCAGTTCTTCCGAGGCCGGGAAAGGTCCTTGACATCCGAAACAACTATGAGAGCAGCTGGCTTGCTTGACTGCGCACGGTTAGATGCTGTATTGCACATTGAGTATGATATATAAACCCATATATAAATATCACATATTATTGTATACTTCATTAGTTTCAGCGGATCGCTCTGGGCTGAAGCAGTTCCAATACCCGGCAACACGGTGGTCTCTAGGTCGGCAAGTTAGAGGTTTGCAGGTTAAGGTTCCCAACCCATATGAGATATCGTCCGAACTGTCCGCCGCTGCAGACATCCGAGGCCTTGCCAGACATGTGGTTGGACATGTTTTGCCAGATCAAGATGCGTGCTGGGTCTGTGACGTAGCCACTAGAAGCCAACTCACACCACGCTAGCTGTTTCAGGAGACATGCACACACTTTTATGCCTCAATGGTCAAGACAAGGAGCTGGGAGTAGGGAGCAGGATCATCATAAGTGAGGCTGAGCTCAGTTTGTATGTTTGGGAGCCATACGAATACATACGAATACGTTGATAGGCACACAATGCACGCTGATGTTTGACAAGCCTGAGGGCTCGTAGGTCCTAAGCCGAAGAGACTACAGGACAAAATCATCATCACGATCAGTTTCAAGCTCGCCATCTGCACCAGTACTCTAAACACAATAGAAGGCGCGATCAGATATAGATATTACATGTTACAGCATATGCCATTCTAGTCTGGTTCAATCGATATTAGACTATTATGAATGCAGTATTATATATATATATGTGTGTGTGTGTGTACTATACACAGATAATTTCACCTGATCAAAGCACTGGCAGATGGGACCTCGGCCACTTCGCTTCTGCCGAGCGGCCTCCAACCGAGGAGCTGGCAGCACTGTCCTTGACCGCTGAGCGAGTGAGGGGGTGTGCAGGAGGGGGTCATTACTTTATGTATGTATGTGTGCGCATGCAAATGTACATATACATATACACACATATATACATATATAAATATGCAGATGAGTGCGTACATGTATATAGAATGTGCATAGATAGACAGATACATATGTACATGTATATGTTTGTATGTATAGATATAGATAGAGGTTGAGCGGGAGGGTGGAGGTTTTGGAATTCGGATTAAAGCTTTCATGGCACTGTGGGAGTAAGCTTGATGTTTCTTTGAGGGGCTTGGCTTTGACCGGATGGGAGATAGGATTGAGGTGAAGGGTCGAGAGTGCTCCACACCGAGAAGGCTGTTCAGCACATGAGTTGGGCAGACGGATGACCTGTCTGGAATCGCTGCCATTTCAGAACTGCCCATGAACCACTTAGTGGAGAGGCTTGACCCCGGCGGCAGCAAAGCATGTGACAGCCGTTTGGCAACGTAGGCAGTTTTTGATCCCGAACCAGTCATGTTGGATGTGCCAAAAAAATGTGACTGGCGAAGCCAAGTGCACGCCGAGCTGCAGCAATTGTAGAGCGCCGACATGTAAGAGCTTTAATTGGCAGACGACTAAGCAACCATGTCAGATACACATGAAAGCTAGCTTATGTGTGCGGAGCCCTCGTCCCAAAATCACTCCAGGTCCATCTAACGAGAGGGCTGCTGCCGCCCTCTTTCTCACCCCTGGATCCGATTTCCTCGGCCATGGGAGCTAACCAAAGTGCAGAAGAAGAGCCTGCGGCTCAGACACGCGTGTGAAGGATCATCGGTATGAACACCCTCGTGGTAGTGTGTGACTACTGATGTCCTGCGTGGTGCGGCCACTCTTCCATGTTCCTTCCAGAATTCCTTCCTAGATGCGGCCCTATTCAGCCCTCTGGCACGGCAAAGATTCGCGCCCAGGATGACAGACACATCTGCCAAGTTGAACCCGTATCAGGCGGTACGTGAGGTTTAGAGGTTGATACTTTCGTGGGTTCGAGTGCATCGCACCTGAATTTTGGGGTTCAGGGGTCTAGTTTTGTATCCCCTTGAGTTAGCAACTCCTGCGCTTGGCTTGATAGCTGCAGAGCACCCGGGGTACGGATCAGATGTCCCTGCGAGAACTGTTCACAAGGGTTTTTCAGAGGCTTCAGAGGCTTGGAGCGGCTTCCATAGCGTAGGGTGTACCGCCTTGTCCCAAACACCCTTGACCAGCTCAGGGTCGAACCCTCAGTCGAATCGCCACTGGGCCAAAGCAGGCAAGCTTCGAGCAGCCTATTGATTCCAACTCGAAGAAGGCCTTTGGGCCTTGTTCGAAGGTTTGTACTGTAGGTTCCTTCGCCCCTTCGAATCGCATGCACCATTTTGGTCGGCCAGTCGCCAGGTGCTGTAAGTAGTTGTTAACAACTTATCCCTACCCCCCCAGCATTTTCCGAAGCGATCATCCCTGCCTCCCGTTTTGGACTGGAAGGGGTTCAGGAGCAAGAGCAAGAGCAGGATCCCCCAAAGTGTCAGTAGATAAGGCCCCCTTTGATGGTAAAGACACGTTTCTTTTTGCAGAGGGGGCCCCGCGTTCAATAGGCGGAAGGGAGCCATTTTTGCAGAGGGGAAGCCTCGCGTTCAGAAGTATTAGGCGGAAGGGATTAAGCCATGTGAGGAGGTGTCTTCTGCCGCCAACCCATAATTACTCGCAAGGTCTTCTGGTTCAGCTTATGAAGCGTAGGAAGCATTGAATTTTGGCTTCCGTCTGCGAAGAGGCCAAGAGCCCTGCTGACGTGACATTTGCCGCGCGTGCCAGGAAAGCAAGCAAGGGCCCAGACCGTCCCCGATGGCTGCTCGGATCGAAGTCGGTATAGCTTGCAGGTGAAGTCTTCTGCCATCTAGTAGCTTCAGCTACGCAGCCACATGCATGGAGCGGAAGGGTAGAAGTTCAGGCGGGAAACTTCACATCTTGATTGTCTTGCTTCTCCGTGCATGAGCATAGACCCTGCCAAGGGCGACTTTCGAAGCATGCCAGCTGAAGCGTGGAACCAGGTGCACGCAAGATTTGAGGCCAGCATGTGTTTGAGGAAGGCAGCCATATTGGCTTGATTGGGTTCAATGATTCGGATATGTGCCGGGTTAGTTGGCAGAAAATACAATCCCATGCGTGATCCTGGTCGATGGTGTCAGCTTGCGATAGGTACTGCTCCTGGACAACATTGTTCATCAGAACATGTCACTGAGAGAGACAGGGAGAGAGAGAGAGAGAGTGTGATGCAGGGGTTGCCCTGGCGAAAGAAAGAGAGAGAGAGAGAGGGAGTGGGGAGGTAGGGCGCGCGCTCTGCCTTAGATCTGGAGCAAGCAAGCAAGCAAGAGATAGAGAGAGAGAGAGAGCGGGGGAGAGAGAGTAGTGACAATGGATGCAGCAAGTACCTAGAGAGCGAATCGCAGGCATCAGACGAACCAAACTGGAAAGACCTACGGATCAGAAGCAGTACACACAGACACACACTCTGGCAGAAGCGCAGAAGAATTCACCTGGGCAGGCATCCCGTGGAAAAGGCGAGAAAGACGCTTGGTGTCAGTTCTGCAGGGAATAACTGTTTAGGGTTCACAGGTTTGAGAGTTGAGGAATTCGGCGTTCAGAATTCGTGTCGGGTTTGCATCGAACCAATTGCCAGAGAATATCAGAGATGAAGGGGGTTTACGCGGATTTGAATTCGGCTTACGGGTCCTGAGCCAAAGGCTCGGAGGTTCAGGGCGTTTAGGCTTCGGGAAGAAATAGATTCGACCGCTTGCCAACGTGATGTTGCGATTCTTGCCGTTGAGAAGCCATGCCATTCCCTTTTCCTGGTGCCTCAGCCTAAATGGACGGTGTCGCAAACTCCTCAGTTCATTGGTTCTGCAGCTCCAAGTGCTTTCGGACTCAAGGTGACAAGTCTTCGTGCCTCCGCACCTGAATGGACACCATGGTCATCTGCGGGTCATGAGATCCTCGGCAAGGCATTACTGCGGCAATAGTACCTTCTGCAGTTCTGCCTGATAGCACCGTCACGGGTGGTTTCCGAGATTAGTCAGATTAGGCAATGGTTGCAGTTCGTGCGCTGAGGATACCTGCTCCATACCATCCGCCGCTGGACGCGCAGTGGCACCGCCCTTACTTCCGGATATTTTGCAAACCCAGTGACCCTTTGCTACCAATACCTTCGACCGAGGTCCGTACCTCTTCCACGCCAAGTGTCGATCTTCGGCAGGGAAAGGCTTTTTAGGGCTTGGCCTGCACCTCCTGAGAGATATTCCGGGCCCTGGACACCAGGTTGTTCCATGTCTAACTCCTCTCTACCTAGAAATTATAAGGCACCTAAAGTCCCTAAGTGTGATTACTGGCATTTTAGGTGCTCTTGGTGTCAGAGTTCAGGAGTTCAAGTCTCGTAGAGCCCTACCCTAACCCGGCCTCAGAGATGTACAGCAAAGATGTGCTAAGGACGGGTGGGCAATCGACCGGAGGCATTGGGTCCTGGCAGAACGATATCTGTGGACTGCAGTCGTGGGCCAGAGTGTGTAAATTGAGTGCATGCAAGAGCCTATCCCACACGGAGGGCTTCTACCACGTTCTTCAAAACTGCAATAGGCATAGGCCTTGCCAGGCTTGTCGGGGTACGAGTTTTGAAAGCCTTCGCGGCTGGTACATTGCAAAGGACATGTGCCCATTTCTTGAACGGCGATGAGGATCATGTCAAACTTCGGTTGGAAATGTCAGGCGGCCAGTGCCATACTCCAGAAGCCGGATCACGGCGCCCTTCTTATACACCATACGGTGACCAAGCTGCAGTTTTGGTTGAGAGGGCCATGAGAACTCTTGTGGGAAGGGCTGTGTGGTGGGCCAAGGCCCATATGGTGCACCTCCAGCGCCCGGTGTTCCTGGATACACTGGCGATGTGTATCAGCAGTCCGGCACCAAGCAAGTGGGCCCAGTGGTCCCGAAGTCAACGAGCCCTACGATTGAAGGCCCCTGTCCTGTTTCTTGGTGTGTGTGCTCTGCAAGGCGTGTCATGATGGAGAAGGCATTCTACGATGGCTGGGCCGATGCCGCGGCAGCGGCTGCAAGGGCAGCAGCTGCTGCAGGGCAGGATTCTGAGAACTCGACTATCAGCTAGGCTTGTGGGCTACGACGTTTATCGGCAACCGCAGGGCAACCGTGTTGCCTCTCGATGGTCGCGACATGAAACAAATCGGGCACAGGCGTGAAAAGACCATTGTTATCAAGGCTTTACAGCACTAGCTTCGGGATGGCTGACGCACAGTGAGGTCAGCCGCCGGTATCCCGCCCTCGCCACCACCTACGCCGGCTGCGCAGGCGCCATCACGCCGTCAACTCACATAATTAGGGACGGTTCGGGGTGAACGGTGACGTTTGTGTGATGGGCGTGTAAGCAGTGGAATCCGCAACAGCTTTGGTGTCTCTCGGCCGCGGGCAGACATGAGGCATGCATGAACCCCAGCGCCCCGCAGCATACCTGAGCGCTGAACAGGTGGCAACAGTGGCGCCACCGGCCACTCAACTGCAACATGGGCACTCTTGGGTGATTGAGATTTCTTCGAAAGGTTTGGGTCTGGAGGATATACTGCCAACACCTTCACAACAAACCGGGCATGCAAAATGCAGGTCGTTGGAGGTGTGGCTGCATCTCTGGCTGTGGGCATCTTAGTCTTTCAGATGCAGTGTGCTCAGGATCGGCCGGAGAGCCGAGTCGTCAGGCACTTTAATGTTTTGCTCCTGGCTGAGGCCCACGTTCAGGCCATGCCACCCAGCCCTGCCGCACAGGCAGCAGAAACGGCACGATGCCATGTGTGGCTGCACAACCTGGACGAGACTTGTGTCGGTGCTAGCAGCTGGGAAACTCGGAAACTAGGACAACTGACTGTAGGATCTTTTGCTTGCGCCACGGTCGGTATGTCAGAGCTCTGAAGAAAAGCTGCTTTCCGTGTCCTTACAAGGCAGGCGCACCAGTTCAGCCGCTGAGCCCTGCAGCACAGGCAGCTGCAGCAGTCCAGGAGTCCTTGTGAGATTCCCGGAGTATGTTGTAAAGGTTCCTTGAATGGACTTTCGAATGCAGTCATGGGGAGGAGGTGGGGGATCTGAGGCAGACCAGACTGCCAGCAGAGCATGTAATGTCTCGGAAACCCTGACCACACTAAACCCTGACCACACTGGCCCCGGCAACAGGCGAAACCCTGACTAACCTGAAACACACCCTTGTTGGAGGTCCCTGGCATTCAGCCGATTAGCCCGGCCTTATCGGGTTCCCAGCTCCAGATGCCCAACACGTCCGTGGCCCCGGTTGTTGGGGGCTCTTCAGTTTGAGGAGTTGAGCTGCAGGTGTATCAGTGCAGGGTTGGGATTTTGTAACTTTGGGAAGCTGCCTTGCCTCCCAGCTAGGAAAGTTTGAACCCTGCTGCTCTGGTTTATTGGTATACTGTCTAATTATGCATAAGCAAGGGTTGCCGTCATCGCGCCTGGTGCTATCTCGTACTTATTGTCGCTGGAATTCGGTGGCTAGAGCAGCAGGGAGGTGGTGGTTCGCAGATAGATAGGTAGATGGATGCAGATCCATGACAGGACAAGGCTTGAGGGCTTGGCAGGCCATCTCAGGCTTTCACGATCAGGGGGTTGGCTGTTCTCGCCATTCCAAGCTCCCGGGCGGCCTACAGAGCCTCGTGAATTAACATGTAGTGCAAGTTGGGCCATGTCTATACAAATTGGCGTTGTGCCCCGAATCTGCTGAAGCTGGAATAGTTGCTGTGTCTGAGGCCGTCGCAAGCCAGCACTGGAGAGCATGTGCAGGGCGCTTACTTGCTTACTTACTCCGCAAGTCCAGGATTTTGTGTCGGGGCTCTGCCAATGGATGCCAGCATTTGCTGCAGATCACCGTGTAACCGAAGTGCTCGGACAGGTGTCCAAAGCCATTCCAAAACCCTTCATTGTACGCGGCGCATACACCCTTGTTGTGTAGTTTTTCGTCTGTCATGTAAGAACTAGAAGTTTATGTCGTGCATGCATATGGGATAATGACTTTGCATGTGTGTATGTATGCATCCATACACCAATCATGTTTGTCCGATTGCTTGTGATGAGAGCTCGTCCAGGCCGTTGGACCAACTTCAGTGGCAGCAGAGAGTGGAGGTTCCAGCTGTGCAGGCTGGATGCCGCGTAAGAGTTCGCAACATGAATTGCCCGCAGAAGCTGCATCTTACCACAGCCCCGAGCACAGACGAGAACGGAGGCAGCAGAAAATCCGCAAACTCAAACGACAACACCTTCAAACCTTGCAACGCTTGGCCATAAAGTAGGACTTGCAGAACCTGCTAGTCCAGGGCCGCCGCCTCATGTTAAACAAATCCAGCTACTAAGAGGAGAAAGAGCCCGACCCTTCGCCACATGTGTCTTGAAGCATACCCGAGCTTCCGAAGCACTCCACCTGGGTAAAGAAGACTGAGAACCTTGAAGTTGGAGTGTCGGATGCCCAGACTGTGGGCTTTCCGAACTATTGAAACTCCCCAGGCTCGAAATCCTGAGACTCTCAGGTGACTCCTCATCCTTGGGTACCCAGACCGTGAAAAGGACTACCCTACTGTATCCTGTAAATGGTGTGGGTAGAAGACCCCTGGCCCTACTTCGCCTTACAGGCTAGCAAACCCTAAGCCTGCTGGCCAGGTCGCACCACCGAAGATTGGGCCACCAGCCGGGCCGGTAGCTATCTCGAATTCGGAGAGCCCGCGATCCAGCATTTTAAAGCTCCTCGGTAGAGAACCCACGCCGCGCTCTAAACTTCGGGGCGTTCGGAGTTGAGGTGCTGAGTCAGGCTGAGTCATACTACAAGTGCTAAGGTACGTTCTTAGGCACAGCTCTGAGCAGTGTTGAGAGAGCAGTGCGAGTCTCGTTGCGCTGTCTCGGCGTCGGCCCACATGCGACCACATGCACTCACATGGAGATGAGATGTTGAAGGCAGAATTTGTCGCCGTGTGCTGAAAATTCCTTCTTGGTATTTCTAGCCACAACGTCGACAAACGCTGTCCTGTCGTTGTTCTTGTCGTGAGCAGTGCTGCACTGCTTCCCGGCTGTGTGTTCTCGACTTTCATTATGCTTTCATTCAAGCAGATGTTTATCCGAGGCTTTGCGGGGCTTGGGGAGCCCTGGCGAAGCAGAACACTCCCAAGTTGTCCTTGGAGCCAGGCCGGAGCTCAACATGTGTACTTCATGCGCGTATCTCTCTGGTAAGAACTGCCTGGATGCATGCATGTACATGCATAAGAAGTATGTATGCCTGTATGCATGCATGTATGTCTTATGTTGTGCACATGTAACATCATCACACGGTAGCTTATACCCTATGTATCATTATATGTACAACGTCGGCGGTATACATCAATCATCAACTTATCGGTTTATGTACGCATGCACTCGGCGGGCGGGCGGACCGGCGAGCAGGCAGGCAGGCAGGCAGGCAGCAGTTAGGTTAATTAGGCAGGTACAGTAGTTGGTTTGGTATCTGCATGCATGCATGCATGCACGGAGGGATGGACGGATGGATGGACGTATGTGCACACGTGACAATGCAGGTGTTCTTTCTGGAATCTAACCTGGTTTGCAGTTGCGTCGCTCGCAACATGTAATGCGGGCACAACAAAGTGATTGACCACATGTCGAGCCTTGGTGCTACGGTCGGTCTTTTGTTTCAGCGCTTAAGGTTTCAGCTTCAGGATCCAGGAACCAGTGTAGTGCCATAGGGACCGAATTCTCAGAAAGTAATCATGTGCTTTGCTCCTGTGGGGTTGGGGCTGGAACCGGGTTTCGTACTTTGTGGCCACGGTTACCGTAGTTCTTGACGGAAAGATCTGCAGGCTCTGCCTGTATGCAGAGGCCACGCCAAGAAACGTGCAGAGTTGCTCCACTATCGGCGAGCTCTTGGCGCCACCGCCCCACCTCAGGAAGTGGCTGCTTGGCAGCATTTGCCACATCAAAGCCCTTCTGGCAATCCTTCACATCCTTGCTATGTAGGAGGGAAAAAACTCCAAGGCCACATCCATGCTCGAAGCCACCTTCCAACAGCGAAGTCCTGATGCCTGTTCTAGATTCTAGCTTGCTTGAAGTATGAGATGGGATATCTGAGATCTGTTCATGCCGAGAGGCGTCGAGATGAGTCGAGTTGAGCTGGCTTCGGGTCTATGTATGCTGTGTCGACGTGTTGTTGCCATTGCGACCAGAAAATCATGCCGCCGATGTCACGACCTAAGACCACGCAGTGCAGTGAGACAAGAAGAACAAGCAGGAGACTATATAGTGCCAATGAAGGGGAGGCCTTGCGAACAAACGACGGGTGCTCAAGCAGGAATGCATGGATGTGCCAATCACTCGGCATGGCCCTCTGGTCCATTCGACTGTCCCTTCACTTCTTTTGCGGGCTCAGGCAACGCTGACGTGTGCCCGAGTGTGAGCAAGTCAGAAAGGCCCAGAAGAAGCGCGGCAGCAAGTCATTCTAGTTCCTAAGTGTGTGACACCGTCTGCTCCACCGGTGAAGCCTGGCCATGATCGAGGACTGTGAGCACAGCTGGATTTGGGAATGCTGTGGCATCAGCTGAGCGACGCCGTAGAGGACATCGGTGCTGCTGTCCCACTCATCTTCCAGCTTTCGCGAAATTGGCAAAGGCTTGCAAAACGTTCAGGGTGGGGTCCCGCAACAGTCAGCTGATAAGTTTACTTTTCCACTGCGAAGTGCATGCTCAGACCGAGCATTGCCATGCATCTAGGTTATCTTCGGTTATCTTCATAAAGTACTGTAGTAATTAAGCAATACAGCCAACGAACACACACACACATAAGCAGATAAAGGTAGGGGCGAGAAAACACACAGCCTTTTGAAGGGAACCAAGCAAGAGCAAAGGGTAAGTAGACAGAAGGCTTTCGCATCGAGTTGTTCGAGGGGTCTGCAGCTGGAAGATGGAAGAGCGAGCAGCACCAAGAAGAAGGGTTTATTTAACTAAAGCTGGTTTGCGTTGGGCAGCACTACGAGGACTGTACTGGGCTATGGAAGTGAACTAGTCACGAGTTCAGGCAAGTTCGGTGCAGGTTTCTGGCAAGAAGCGATTCGCAGGGCGCAGATGTCCAGCCCTTGTTTCTTACGATCTTCGGGTTTCAACGACCTCAACAGCATCGGCTCGGATGTCTGCAAAGCCCGCAGCCACGGGGCTGTTTGCCTTGCAAGCTATAAAGCATAAGGCAAGCACGGATGGTGGGGAAGGGTCTCTAGGCCTGGAAAAACTTAGGTTTTGAGAGAGCATTGCTTTCCCCGTCCTCCGGGCAAGCGTGAGCCGCGACGGTTCACTGTGAAAGGGACGGCTGCGGAAGGCAGGTGGCCTTTGATTTGAGGGTCGAACGAAGGGCTGGCCCCAGGTAAAGCAGCACCTGTGCGGAACAGAACGACCGACATGATTGTTTCCAATCACACAACTACGAGCCACGAACCTATATCCCAAGACGGTCAGACTGCAGTCAGTTGCTTTCACAATGCTTCCGGGCCGGAAGCTTGCTTTCACGTCATGCGGACAAGGCAAAACATCCCGGTGTGCAGTTCAACCGCCCGGACTTTGGCAGGAAGAGGTAGTGAACTAAGAAGGTCTCAAGCCGAGCAAAACTTGAGAAGACAGAGGCTGCAACAACTGTCCGATGGCGTGATCTCTCCGAGCCCCTGGGATAGCTACTTTAAAAGATCCAACAATGGCTTTTTGCCAGTTTTGATCGGATGACTGCGATGGTCAGGAGCTACAAAGCCGAAGAAGACTAAATAAAGAGGCATCGCGTAGGTTTGATTTGGGATAGCACTCTGAACCCTGAATTGGTTACAGGTCCGAGGTGCAACAATCAGCAATGTGACGCTTTCTAGAACTGCCCGGCCTTGTTTGAGCCAATCCCGCGTCTCCTCATGCCCTAACATGTAGGCACTGGTATTCGGCAGTTTGGCTTTCGCTCCTTGGAGAAGCGGCCAGGTTCGTCCAGTCTCAGCCTATGGCTCTGCATTCCCGAGATCCTCTTCGGGTAGAAATAAAGACTTCTTCATCGCCGTGTCAGCACATGCACGTTGTATCGTAGCACACGGATTCTATGGAACTGTAAGGTTTCTCGGCTTCGACAAGAACCGGCCAGATCCGTTAAACTTTAATCCTGAACCCAAAGGCCCATGACCCTAAGCACTGACCCTAAGCTCGAATGTCCTGGATCTCGGGAACTGCAGACCAGCCCGTTCGCGGCTGCATGGCAAGCAGGGGGTTGGCGGCCATGTACCGGGTTTGAGAAAGGCCGCAAGAATGAAGGATGAACATCAACGAACGGTGCACCAGAGACACTAGCAGCTAGCACAAGCATGTGCATGGCTTAGATGCTGTGGGCTGTTCTGCCTGCGTGGTGGTCTCGTGGCCCTGCAGCCGCCTCGCAAACCAGAGCTCTCACATAGCACGCCGCCCACGAAGATGGAATCCAACTGTGATTCAATAGGAGGTGCTGACGGATTCCATGTTCGCTTGGGGCATTGTAGGTATCTGCTGTATTGATACCAGAAGACTTTGTCTCAACCTCGATTCAACAAAAGCTGCGACGTGCTTTGACAGCGGGGAGCGTCTCAACCATGTTCACGAACACCTGCCTGAAGCGCAATATTCAGTTCAGGGTTAGACTCTGGTAGATCTGCACTCAGCATGCTGTGTTCGCAGTTCCCGCAACTACCGCGGTGCATTACGAAGCCGAGAGGCCTAGGCCCCCCAGAACAATGCATGCACCATGCAATTTAGCTGACTTAGCTAAGGAGATGAGTCCATCCTCTTTGGGTTTGACCTCTGAGGACAAGGACGCGTGGGCGCAGGGAGGTCGAAGGGTTCTGTGTCGACTGCCGCTTCCGTGTGAGTGCCTTTGTGTGGCCCCGTCCTGATCATATCGTCACCACACAAGAGGATGGAAGGGTTGCGTTCCAGTGTCCTGGCATCGCAGAACCTACCAGACTTCTGCTTCAAGCAACAAACGGTGAAACGCAATTGTTTTCGGCTCGAGAGCTTCATCTAGTACACATTAGACATGGCTCTGGCAGGACAACCCGCTGTACATGTACTGTGCCTGCCCCGGCATTCACGGGGAGCTAGACCGGGCTGCACTAAAACAGACACCTGCTTTATTGCTGACATCGCATTTGCAGACGTCACACGCAGAGTCTCAGAAGTCATTCCAGGCACGGGTGGCATCCGCTGCGAGTTCTTCGGTGCTGCCTTGCGAAAGCAAGGCTCAGCTCCAAGCTGCTTACGGGGGTTCTGCAGAGCACAGAGTCTATGCACGGCCGAACACGGCTGCTGGCATCCGTTCAGGCTTTCGCCAAGCGCGGCAACCCAGCCGAGGCAGGAGGAGGCTTTTGTAGTGTGGTTCTTGAGCCAGGTGCCTGCTGCACGATTTTCCCAGCCAGACATTTGGCGTCCTGATCAGCTAGCATCGAGTCCAGCACTGCAAGCATGCCTTCATTGTTGGGATTCCTGCAATTGACTGGTCCAAGGTTTACAAGCTGAGGGGCGGAGTGCAGCATTATGGAAACACTGTCGGTGATGAGGGCTGGAAGGCCAGCTTCTGTCGCAGCGCGATTAGCGATGTCGCTCGGGCCTCCAAACATGTTCCACAGGGCCGCCTTTTTGTCTTCGACCGCCGGAACTCCGTGGCCGTTGGAGACGAAGGTGCTTCCCCCAGCATTGTGCAGGGTCTGATGGAAGCAGGAAAAACTGCATCTTCGGGTGTGGCGCGATCCTTGAAGCCGAAGTGTCGTGCGTGCTTCCGCACGCAGAGCATGCAGTGATTTTACAGCCGCTGTTGCATTTACGACCCTTATAGTCAAGATGCGCTAGATGCACCACGGTCTCAATCAATCTGAAAGAAGAAGTAGTAGCTTTGGTGTTTTCGCGAAAGAACCAGATCAAATCCGAATCCTTGCCGGCTCGAGCCGGACAGTAAAGCCAAAGAAGGTATGTCGCTTGGCTGCCTACTTGCAATGATGTGTTTTCCAGATCAAACCTGTCTGGCTAGGTTGTACCCGGCGATGGCTTCGTGTGTGTGTGTGACTGTAAAACAAATGTGTATACATATACACAGATATACATCTTTTTCTTCTTTATCTGTCTATCTGTCTGTCTGATTGTCTGTCTATCTAGAAGGATAGACGTATTTAGATATAGAAAGAGATATAGGTCGAGAAAGGTCCACATAAACTGTGAGATGATGCCATGGGCACTCGTCCGGCCTCTTGAGCTGGGGCGCCCTGTCTAGACCTAAGCCCTTATAAGACATTTTCCGTACAGGCCAAGGCCCTGAACTAAATCCTATCTGTCGCAGTCCGTGATTGCGTGCCTATTTTGCGTTCTGATCACCCTCCTTTGACACCTACGCCCCTGAGCCCAACTCTGCCCTTCGTTGCACTTCACCCGCACCTCCAGGTCCTTCCAGTGACCTGTCTTGTCCTCTCTGCGGAAAGCGAGCCGTAGAGGTGGGATTTCGGGGCTGGTTGCGGCGATTTCGGCGTCTCTTGATGTCCTTAGAATCCAATCGCTCAAGACGAACAGTGCAGAAGTGGGCCCTGTGTCAGACAGTGCTTCATTTGGGTTTGGCTGGGTTTGAGCCGAGATTGCCAAATTTTGTGGCTGATTTCTAGGCCGCTTGGCGTCTGGAATGGGCTTGGAGAGTCTAGCTACGGTTTTCTTAGGCCTAATTATTCAGAGCTGAAAGATTCCACGATCTTCATCTTCACCATTACTCATGCACTCAAAAAGGGCAGCACAGAGGCGGAAGATCGGCTGAGTCATGAATTGTCCATTTTGCCTTGAACTAGCTGAGGTCAATTTCCATGATTGTAAGGCACCTCGAGGAGGTCTAGTTCGGGTCGGTTGTTGAGCTCGGTTTGGGGGCATGATGCGCGTTGTCGTCGCTTGTGCAACGAGCGAGCTCTCGCTCATGGGTGTGCAGCTGGTGTTCCTCTCAGATAGGCCTAGAGTTCTCCGCTCCAAGTCCCACAGGATGAAGGCGACTCGTCCTGTGCAGGAATTCTGGAACTGCTCCACTACCTCCTGCAACAGACGCATGGTGGCCTGCCCGGAGCCTATAATACGAAATACACACGCAGAGCAGTAAGAAATGAGAGCATGGTAGCCCACCCCAAAACTGCATGGGAATTTGGGTCCTGGCATGTGAATTTTGGTGCTGGCTCTGCGCATACCTGGACAGTGCATGAGAATTTCTGCATGGAACTTGAGACTGCTTGGGAATTTGGGTCCTGGCATGCGAATTCTGATGCTGGATCAGCATGTATTTGGGCAGTGCATGAGAATTCTTTCTGGCATGGGAATTCTTGCGACGTCTGTCGATGCTGCGAACTTTTAATTCTGGGTCGGACGTGGGAATTCTGGAGCTTGGCATTCAAGACTGCATGATCTTGGGTGAAGTGGTATACCTGATGGAGAATCAACTTGTGGAGATCTTTTTAACCAACTTGCACAGCCTTTGAGTGAAAGTAGCTCTGGGTAGAAGTCTGCAGAGTGGGTGCCCGGTAGCGTGATGGTGTTGGGCGTTGGGTGGCCAGATGTCTTGTACTTATTTCATTGATAGGTGTTGATGTTGATGTACTGGGGCATATTGTGTCACAACCGTGCGCGCTAGCTGCATAGCAGTATGAGGCAAGGGGGTCCTGATGTTGCATATGCATGGAGCCGTATTTTATTCTATTTTCTGAAAGTCCCTGTTTCGTACTACAGGATCCTCTGTCCCACGTCGTAGTCGTAACGGTAGCAATGAGACCTGTTCAGCCGTGCCTGCCTTGTGCGAGCGTGCGAGTCGAAACGGCCCAGACTCCCCTGGCCTATGACTGTGTGCTGTTCTACCGATTGTCTGAGACTGTATATAGCAACCCGCTTCTCGATTCGACTCGTTGTGCACATCACGGGCTGCACGCGTTCGCACGGACGCGCACATTATTCACAGCCTGGTGCGGAGCTCGGCGCCGCCACGGATATCTGAGCAGGTTTGCTATGCTCCCTCGCTTGTCTGGCACTGATGAAAGCCAACCTGATGCAACAATAAACTAAATGCGACTGCTTTAATCAGGCCGAGTTTGTGCGCGCCGCCTCCAGGGATTCTGTCAGGAGTGCGGAAACAGGCAGGGCCAGCAAAGCCAGTGCAGAAAGTGTTCTCGTTTGCGGCCTCTATCGTGTCCGTTCCTGTTGCCTCAGCGAAATCAGGAAGTCCAAGCTCCTGGAGTCGTCCAAAGAGTCCGGCGACAATCCAGGCCTTCGGAGTGGTCGACGGGGCTTTGCTTCTGTGCCCTGCGTGTGGTTTTGCTTTGAGGCCGCTGACCACGGAGGTGTCCCTTCTGGGCATCCACAAACATGCTCAAGCTGTTTGATTCAAGCGCAGACTTGGCAGACAAAAAGTAAAGGGCGGCGGCAGAGCATTCCGCCACCACTCCGTGCGTAGTCAAGGGATGTCAAGATTGCTTGGAGCTGCACCACCCGGACGGAACTGCGAGACACAAAGCATGTCTTGCTTGTGGCCTGGCCATGAGGAGGGATATTTTGAAATTCCAAGTCGTCCCCCAACAAAGATTACGGCTGCATCAGACACATTGCCACAAATTCCTAAAAGCCAGAGGCACGGAGACACCCTGAACCCGAAAGCATGGCCATGGAAGCGGCGGACCTCGTAGAAGACGTCGCCGGGGCCCTCCACTCCGTACAAGATCTTGCCCGAGCGGCGCTTGATTCTTCGGTCGGCCGTGTACAAGATGTGGGCGGGGGGCTTCATTCTGCTGCCATGGGCCGCGTACAAGAAGTCGGCACTGCGCTTCATTCTGCTGCAACTTCCGTTGGCCGCGCACAAGAAGTCGGCAGCGCTCTTCATTCTGCTGCAGCCTCTGCTGGCCGGGTTGCCCAAACCGTGCCCCTTCCCGGCGTCCCGACCGAGCCAACCGGCCTCCCGCCCGAGCGCCTGCTTCGTTCCCTTGGCTTGTGTTGAGAAAATCTGCTATCAATTCGTGGCGGGCAGAATAGACTGTATCTGTAGTTCCGACACATGGCTTGTTCTTCACACCTTGCTACCGGTCTGAACGCATGCTGGCATGCAGAAGTGCATACATGTGAAGACACTTGAAGATGTATGGAGAAACGGGTAGGGCAGAATCTGCATGAAGAAACAGCACAGGAACACAAAGTCGAGGCCTCACTACTAAAGGAAATATTGAATTCACCCCTGAAGAGCCTGTGACAGTGAGTACACCCTCAAAGCCAGAAAACTCGAAAGCATTTTGGTATTCCCACCGCCAGAAACTGCCGGTACCACGCTGGAGAGCTTCACAAAGCAACTGGTTCCGCCGCAACCGCCCTCGTCGCGATCCGAGACCGGCTCGGTTGATGCAGAGGCAAGGGCAGCGTTGACAATGCAAAGACTACTACGAAAACGACGACGACTGCTGCTGCTGTCACTTCTGCTCCCCCTGCAGCTGCTCCTACGACTACTGCCACGACGACGATTGCTGCTACTATTTCTGTTCCTACGGCTTTGACTACGACTTCTCCTACTACCTACTACTGCCTGTTCCATTCCGTCTCACTCTCACACGCACTCCTCCTCTACTCCTGCTACGTCTGCTGCTACGCGGTACCACTGCCCCTAAAGTTCGTGTGCAGTGGTAAGGCAGTCATAGAAGGCATGAAAACTAGGTACTAGTTGTTACGCTTTCCACGTTGGCCACAAGCCAACAAGTAGTATGTGGGAGGCTTGCAAGACATTATGTGCGTTCCACTTCTTTGTACAGTATAGTATAGATGAATTATGTATATTACAGTAGACGAGGTACTCTCCAGCACGGTATATAGCACGCTATATTGTATGTGGTGTTTGGTCATTGGCACAGCTTAACACGCCAATGCAAAGACCTGCACTCGCACTGCACAAGGCCAGCCCGACACGAAAAACCATGAAAGCCTAACCCTTAAGCACCATCGCCGACAGGGCTTGGGCAACCCCCGGGGTTAGGAGTACATAAGCTAAAGAAGATGAACCCTGGGGATGCACTAGGACATGACGTCGGTGCCCCCCCCCCGCCCCCCCCGCCCCCCGCACAATCACAAGAAGCATTACGACCCACGATCAAATAAAGGTGTGTACCGCTGAGGCCGACGCTGGTCCCTTGCAGTCCCACAGCCACTGCCACTACTGCTGTAGCGATACTACTTCTGCTGCTGCCGCTCCACTACTGCTACTAACAACAATAATCATAATAGTAATGACAATTACTACTAATTAATTACTACTACTACTACTACTACTACTACTACTACTACTACTACTACTACTACTTCACTACTACTACTACTTCTACTTCTACTACTACTACTACTACTACGACTGCTACTGCTACTGCTACTGCTACTGCTACTACTACTACCACACACTACCTCTACCACCACCACTACTACTACTACTGCTACTACTACTGCTGCTACTACTGCTACTACCACTACTACCACTACTACTACTACTAGTACTACGACTACCACTCCTACTCCTACTCCTACTACTACTACTACTACTACGACTACTACCTACTCCTACAACTACTACTCCTGCTACTACTACTACTACTGCTACTACTACTACTACTACTGCTACTACGACTACTACTACTACTACTACTACTACTACTTTACTACTACTCCTGCTGCTGCTACTACTACTACTACTACTGCTACTTTACTACTACTACTACTACTACTACTACTGCTACTGCTACTGCTACTACAACTACTACTACTACTTTACGCTGCTGCTACTACTACTACTACTACTACTAACTACTACTTCTTCTACTGCGACTACCGCTGCGACTACTACGACGACGGCTACTACTCCTCCTCCTCCTACGACTACTACTACTCAAAACTAATATTACTACTACTGCTACTACTTCTGCTACATATACTGCGACGAAGTAGTCTTTCCGGATGATTCACTCATTGGGACATGGGGCTGGCCATGCTGACACTGACTGGGTGCGGAGGCGCACGAGCGGAGACAACAAACCTCAGTGCGTTTAAAATCGCATGCATCTTGGAATGCCTTCAGCAGCCTTGTGTGGTTTCGTCCGAAGAACACCTCAGCACCTCAAACTGTCGAGCGCACGGCATCTGTCGACTGCGAGCATGCACGCAGACTGAGGTGCACAGCGACCTAAAATCGTTCTTTGTGGTAGAAGGGCAGCGAACATCCGAAAGAATGTCGCGCTCGGAAAGACCCGAGTCTCGGCATGCAGCGACCGTATCGGCGCATCAGCAGGTGCTGAGAGAGGTCAGCTTGGACTTGGGCAACAGCCAAGGAGACTCCGAAAGAGGACAGGGACCGCTTGAGGCTGGAGGAGCAGCTGGCAAAGCTGAAGGTCGAGAGAAGCTTGGCCGGAACAGATCTGGAGGCATGGCAGGATCCGGTATATAAAGGTCCAGCAAGCAAAGTCACATCGCTCGTTCCCTAAATTGTACCTCCGCCTGTCTAACGGGGCAAAATCGTTGTTAGATGTGTTGACTGGAACTGTGCCACGCAGGTCATCGCCGTCCAAAGTGGTTAGTCAGGGATGAATTTGGAACATGTTACGCCCCGCTTGTGCTGTGCCCAAGGCATCAAGAACATGATCTCCACCGTGGAGTACAATTTGGGGGAGCTGATGCACGAGAGCCGCATGATCTACTTCACCAATCAGTCGCTCGTTCGAGCTTTTCTGTGCATGGGTTGAGCTACACTGTGATCTGGAACTTATCTCCACCATGGCTATGCAATCCAATATGCAGTGTCGTTCCTGCGACAAATGCTGGGCTGCCGGTCTTTCCAACATTCCCCTATCCTATGCTGCATCTCGTGCTTGAGAGCTGGGATTGCTGAGCCTAGGCAAGCGCTCCATTTCTCCGACCAGCGCATGCCGGAGGTGCGTGAAGCTCTTGGCCTTCAGGAACCCAAGCTACTCAGAAGGGAAGGAGCAGTAGTCGGTGCATCGGGATTCGTGTTGCGTTTTCCCAGAATCAGTGCACGTATGTAGCTGAGCATGTGATTTCATTACTGTTTCCTTTCCAACTCTGGATTGAGTGCTTACTCTTGCGACCCTTGCTAAGGGTACCATCGTCGCCGCACTGTTGCCAGTTCGCTTCTACAACTACCTGCCACTACCCAGGACTCAGGGCTTACGACTTACTTCTCACTATGACCTCCTATTTGTATTTACTTATTAGTACTTGCTGCCACTTACTACCACTACTAGCACCGCCACTACCACCACGACGACGACTACTGCTACTGCTACTGCTNGACTTACTTCTCACTATGACCTCCTATTTGTATTTACTTATTAGTACTTGCTGCCACTTACTACCACTACTAGCACCGCCACTACCACCACGACGACGACTACTGCTACTGCTACTGCTGGCAGCAGCAGCTTCAGCATTAGCACCAGCAGCCACGGGAGTATTACTACTATAATTATTATTAGTAGTAGTAGTAGTAGCAGGAGTAGTAGTAGTCGTCGCCGTAGCAATAGCACTGGCAGCAGTAGCAGTAGTAGCGGAAGTAGTAGTGGTGGTGGTGGTGGCAGTGGCAGTGGCAGTAGTAGTGGTAGTAGAAGTAGTAGTAGTCGTAGCAGTAGCAGTAGCAGTAGCAGGAGCAGGAGCTGCAGCAGCAGCAGCAGGAGCAGTAGCAGTAGCAGTAGCAACTACTTCTACTTTTTCTACTACTAGCGCTACCGCTACCACCCCCACTACCACCTCCACTGCTACTGCTGCCTCGAGTCTCACTAGTTTTTCTGTCCTTTGTGTTAGGTTGTCTTCTTGCATGCCATAGCAGTGTTTCTTCGTTTTTAGCCTCAGCATGATAGCTTAGGCTGGTGATTCTGCTGATTCCGTCGCTCCTGGGCCGAAGCTACTGGAAGCTGGGCCTGTTGCGAACCGTTTTGCCTTGTTGAGTGAGATGATCGAGCTGGGTCTTGGTAGCGCTCTTCAAAACGACTGCGGCCATTTGTAGGGATGCCTTTCAATCCCAAAAAAACCCTCCATCAGCAAGCCGACGTCTCAGGAAGGGGCGGCCCAAGTTGAAGGACTTCTTGCCGTCAAAAACCGTTCCAGAGCTTCCTCGCCATGAGGAGGAGGTGGAGAAGCAGATGCAGCTTGGTTGAGGTTTGAAGCCGCAGGACTCATTTTGAGACCGTCTTGGAATTTGGGGCTCAGAGGTTCAGGCTTTTCGTGGTGTCGTGTCGCAGATTTGGTGCGGAATTCCTGAATCCGACGTCCTGTCCCTCCATGCTGCAGTTTTGGAACTTCAGAGCTCCCTGTTGTCGTTTGTGGTTTTAGCATTGACACGCTTGTTATCCTTGTGACGGGCTTGTTCTCATCGTTAAGCGAGTGTACACAGACAGGCGCACACACACATCCACAGAGACACACGTGATACAGTATCTGCCTATATTTATTTATTTATTTATATATATATATATATATATATATATATATATATATATATGTGCGTTCGTGTTACATGTATATATATATATAGTCATACATATTTCTCTCTCTATTTCTCTCGTTCTCTGTTAGTTTGTCTGTGTATGTGTCTGTGGATGTGTGAGCATGAACATGTGCCTGCTTCGTGGATGGAGGAGGCTACTTGCACATTATGTGGCGTGGCAGCAGCCAAGGAATGTCATCGCAAGGGAAGTGCTCCTGCCTGTGGCACATCAGACGGAGGCCCTGATCGTCGGGAGAAGCTCCTGCAGTTTGACCAATGCCTTCGCAGAGGT
This sequence comes from Symbiodinium sp. clade A Y106, assembly GCA_003297005.1. Classification (NCBI taxonomy): domain Eukaryota; class Dinophyceae; order Suessiales; family Symbiodiniaceae; genus Symbiodinium; species Symbiodinium sp. clade A. Next base: position 29,202 of record BGNK01001416.1, on the reverse strand, counting down.
CAGTGAGCCTCTTCAAAACAGCCTCGGGGACCAATGCAAGTTTCAAATGGTAATCTTCGAGCATGCGCGCAATCTGCAAGTGAACACCAAGCTGAAGCCAGACAGTTTGGAGAGAAAGCTACAAGACAGTAACGATGCATGGAAGCGTGCCGACTTCATCCCTGCACTTTCTCATCACTATGGCATTGACCCGGTTCTGTGGCCGCGCCATCAGCTTGTGGAAGGTGCCGCAGCATACTTCGTCTTTGAGTGCTTGAACGACCAGGGGCTCCATGATCCACGCGCTGCAGTCCAATTCGAGAACATGTTCCTGTCTTCACTTCGCAAGTCTGTCCCAGTGCTCGCACTCTGGACAGGAGGCGATGTCAATGTTTTGAAGTTCGAGGCATTGAACTATGTCACCAACGGCATTCCTTTGATTCTGCTGGACAGTAGATACAATGATGAAGAACACGAGCCGCCGGCCGAGACCACTCTCGAGTCCCGTTTGCCATGCGACCCGCTGCTGGACGACATCAGCATGCATGTAGACGAGAAGACAACGAGAAAGAGTCTTGCCAGCGAGCCCTTTCATGAAGCTTGTCAAAAGCTGCAGAAGCACGCCGAGCGCTTGAACACCCTAGAAACACCCCTGTACGACACCCACATCGGGTCTGCACTGGCATGCATCCGCGCTGGCATCCACCGAAAGGATAATGAGAAAAAGCAGCGAAAGGATCGAGATCTTTGGCTTCACGAAGCCATCGTCCAGGCAATGCTCGAGGCACATCACACCAGTGCTCCTACCGACTTAAGCCGCGACGAAGTCTCCGACGCATTGTCGACAGCAGACAAGAACATCATCAAAGCGACCGACTTCTTCGTGGAGTTTGTAGCAGAGCAAACAGAGCAGGACCATAATTGTGAACCTGCTTTGGGTTTTGTGCTCGTTAGTCATACCTGCACTAGCATGACACAGGGTCGCTGAGAATTGAAGATGCTTGTGCGGCTCAGGAGTCCAGGATGATCATGTCGAAACTGGAAGAAGCTATCTCGGCTCTTTCCGCATGTGAGGACTGGGACGAGCTGCAAGCCGAATGGAAGAAGAGGTGGGCCAAAACGCTACACTACTATGCGGTCTTCAGCGGATGGGATGTCAAGGTGGGTGAAATTGACCTCTTCATGAAGGTTCAACCACAGAATGATTGGCAAGCCAAAGGCCTCAACCTCAGAAATCGAATGTTCCTGCATTGTCGGAAATCGTCGTTCCTTGTTGCTACTCAGCTACTTTTGTCATGGTTATCCGGATCTTTCCGGTAATCCTGCGGTAGAAGTTTGTTGTCCTTTACGAGCGGGCTTCCATGGGCAAGCGCAGTTTCGTTCCCAGCTCGAGCTGAGCTCCCTTGTCTTCAGGTCGATACAGTCGGGTAATGCTGAACAGAGGGGAGCTGGAGAACGACTACGAGCGCGCGCATGACGCTTTGAAGGCTATGCTGCAATCGTGGCTGGATGAGGCGCAACTAGGCACTCTTTTCGGAGCTTGGTTTTTCGACATTCCTGGACTGTAGAAAGGAGCAGAGCACATCACCTTGTGAGCAAATAAGGAAAGGTTACGACAAAGGGAAAAAGCGAGTGCAGGTGGTCAAGAGTGACAAAAGGCTTTGGCTGGCTGCGTACGAAGTCTTGAAGTCCCATGACGTGGACAGCTGCGAGCTGAGTGATCATCGCAGGCTGAGGAACCTCGTGCAGAAGCACTCGCGCTCTGACCGACTCCCTGACAACAGTTCACTGGAAGGCCTATTGCTTCTTCGATGTGCTTGGACCTTGGCGGATGTTTTCCATGAGAAGGCTACGAGATTGAAGCTAGTTGCCAAACTCTCTTTTGCCTGCTTGCTTCTCTTGGGCGTCGTGATCACTTTCGTGACTACCTCCGCATGGACTGCCGAAATGTCGGAGGAGAGTATGGGCTGCCTCTATTCAAAGCTTGTTCTCGCTTCCAATGCATCCTCCCGAAGATCCACATCTAAGACCCCCTTCCAGCTCTCCGTCATGGTCCGATTTGACCCTGATAAGTGTTCACGTTCGGATCGGTGATGAGGGCCAACGAGAGCCCGCAAGTCGAGCCCAAAAATAAGGCCCCCAAAACCGTTCGAGTCCCGACCGGGAGTCAAACATCGCCCAGCCCATACTGTATTACATCCCAAGCCTGACACACTGGGAGGATGCCAAGAAGTTCACGGTGTTGGGATTGGGGCTTGCTTCCTCGAGCTTGGCTGCTTGGACGACCTTCACGGATCCCACGAAGCAGTGGATGAAGCTCAGAGCCTTGCCAGGGTAATTGATTATAGGGTGACTGACAACTAGGTCGCTGTACTCTTTCTGGACCAGCATGTGTGGGGTTCACGGCTCGGGCTCCGGCGTGTGATTTGCGGCTTGTTCTCCGCACCAGTGGTTTCCCATCCCGTATGTAGGTCTGTTGGTTTTTGGTCTGCAGGGATCGACGTGCTACAAGGATTTTGGTTTCAGGGGAGGTTAGTTACTGGCCTCACTGCCAGACCTAATCATGTGCCAGGAACCGCTTGCCAAAGACTGCAAGCTGAGATCTGGATGTTCAGGACCGCAGTGGCTGGAGCGTTGTCGTGTGGTCCGACCGTTCTCCTTTGTGCTAAGCTTGCTGCTCAAAGAATGATCCTAAATTCACATGCCCCGCAGAACGAGCACTACAGTAATGTTTTGTGGACGACGAAAGCCCAGAGAGGACTCGAGTTGGCGATTATGGAAGAGCAGATTTTACCCACATCAGCGTCGGATCCGATGAGGGTGAGCGACAGGCGAGTGCGGCCTTGTAAGAAAGAAACTTGCAGCTCCACAATTGATACGGCCTTAATGTGTGATTCACAACAACCTCGAATTTGACATGTGGTACGTTCGTAGTATCCAGAAAGGGTACCGTTGTGTTGAGGAGGTTGTCCTCATCAAGTGGTCTTGTTACTAGGCTACACAAGAGCCTGTGCTGTGTCTAGTGGATGTATGGAGAGAGAGCGAGAGAAGCGAATCAGGAAATAACCCTAGCAACCAAAAACAAATACATAAAATAGAGATCCCGTGGCGAGGCCGAAGAGCGCTTTCGCGACAACATCTTCGCGATTGCAGATGCTGCACTTGGCCCGAAAGATCAGTTTGCGAACCACCTGACGACGGACGAAGTTTGCATTCGGGTCGATGGAGAAAGGCACAACAAAGAGGACAAGATTGACATGATGAACGAGCGGCTGAAAGCAAACAACCTGACATCAGCACACCACAGCCACAAGCAGTACCCGGAGCTCAAAGGTCATCTAGATAAAGTCGATGCCCATCCCGAGCAACGGACTCATCCCGGAGCTGACCGAGACAGTCACCATGCGCCGGCGAGTCCTGAAGAGTATATCATTTGGAGACTGACCCCCTTGCGTGACTTCTATGGTCGTCGCATCCCACAGGTCCGGCGTACCCGCCTGCTCATGCAGATATTCTTCATGGCCTCAACCAGTGCCACAGCAGTGCTCGCGGCAGCAGATCAGACAGCTTGGACACCCATTGTCGTGGCAATCTCTGCAGCGCTCGCGTCTTGGCAAGAATTCCGCGGTGTGGACATGAAGCTGGAGCGCTATGGCGCCGTGGTCACGACCCTCCGAAATCTGATGCTTTGGTGGCAGACGTTACCAGAAGCCGACAAGGCCGACGCATTGCGGCGTGTGATCTTTGAATGCTGCCCTGTGCCCTCCTTTTTCGCTCTCCATGCCTTCTCTCTCTGGAGTCTCGCTCCGTCTGCCTACCTTGACCCTCTCTTCGAAGCTCACTTTTGTCCTGCGGCTCGATCAATCAATTCACCATGAGATGAAAACTCGAAAAGGCAGTGCACCGCTTCATTGTTCCTAGTTAGACGGTCAGACTCTTTGCCGTCGCCCTGAAGGCCAATGTCCGTCATATCGAGAGGCGCAGAAGACTACGAGCTGGAGTTATATCATAGGGTGGGCAAAGGCTAAGCCAAGCAATTGAAGTCTTGTTGCAGGGTTTCGTCCACGGCTCAGATAACAGGGGGCTTCTCTGCCCTCACCTTGTTAAACTCTATACAGTCTATACCCGAGCCTGGGCCACCTCCCTCAGCAGTCTTTAGCTGAAACAAGCTTCAGATTAGTTTGCCATCTTGCCCTCTACCTCTTATAAGCCCTACCCACGCTCTACCCTCCGAAAGCATGTGTGGAGGCTTCGGCATTCACTTTAAGGTAGCAACACAGTATTTCTGAGTACGAGCTCGGCATGATAAGGGAGCATGGACAGAGCCCACGAAAAAAAACAAGCTTCTGAGAGGCTGCCAAGCCTTGAAACTACTTTAAAACACCTCCCGATATCTCTCTCAGGGAGCGGGAACGAATTCTTGAGTAGCTCTAGACTCTATATAGAGCATCCCAAGACGCCAGACTGGTGGGCAGATGCGAGATGGCTGCCTCTTCGGAGCTTGCAGCCTGGTTGAGCGACGCACAGCAGGCTTGCGCTGTTGGTGGGAGAGGGGGGATTTGGGATGTTAGGGGCTTGGGGCATGAAGGGAAGGAGAAGGATGATGATGATGACGCCTATCACCGACCTACGCCGGCGACGACGACAACAAGGCTGACAACAATGGCGGTCAGCACCACCATGACCACGACCACGGGCACGGCAACCCTCAGCTTGGTCTTAAGCGTGGAATGGCACACTGCATGGCAAAAAATGCATTATTCTGGCTTGCGAAAACGGTGTTGGTGCCGTGCGAACTGCATGTGCGGAATGATTATTACCTGCAGGAGAGTCTTGGCATGCCTGGTCCTGCGTGGGTTGGCATAGGTCTGCACGGCTGCATGGGATGATTCTGGGAAACTTGCGAGCTGTCTGTGTGGATGTATGTCGGTATGGATGGATGTTAGGCATGGCGGCATGATTGGACAATGACACTGTGCTCATGTGTTTGGTGCATGACTGGCAGTTTTGCTGGCGGTGGCAGTGGGGAATGACCACGTACGAGAGAAGTTTCATCGTTTTCACCTGTGTCTTTGTCGGCCTTAGATCGGTTGTCGAGTGGGCAAGGCTACTGTCACTTGTGCAGCTGTTTCTGGACAGCAGGACAGATAGGTAAACAACCTCTCTATCGGAACCCCTGATTGTCTGCACACCTCGTATTGCCGAGTGTTAGAGTCAAAATCTGTTAATGATGGTCATGGCTTTTATGACGACGAGGATGGTGATTATTATGATGATGGTGCTGATGTTATGGTGAGTGATGATGGTGGTGCTGGGGCTGCTGGGGCTTGCGGTATCGGTGGCGGTGGCGGTGGTGGTGCTGCTGCTGCTGCTGCTGCTGGGGCTGGGGCTGGTAATTTGGTTTGGTGGTGGTTGATGCCACTGCTGCTGTTTATGATAATCTTCGGCACAAGTGCACTCGTTTGCATCTTCGTCGCATGCGTTT
>BGNK01001416.1:4168-16708 GCA_003297005.1 Symbiodinium sp. clade A Y106 | reverse complement strand
TTTTAGAGTTTAGGCTTTCGAGGTTAAGGGTTAAGGATGTATGTAAGGTTTCATGTTTCTGGTGGAGGGTGCATCCTGTGTGTAATCGGAGTCGGTCGGCAGAGATTGTTTGTGCACCTTGGTATTGCAAGAAGGATCATAAATCTTGTTGCGAAGCTAATTGTGGAGCTGCGGTTTGGGGCTCTGTTGTTGGTCTTTGTTCCGACGGTACTTGGACCGTCGGTGACCAACCTCGCCACTGAACGACCTCGCTCCACAACTCCTGCAACAGGTCATACATCTGATTTTGTTCACGCTCAACCACTTCCAACCGACGCAACAAGGAATGATCTTCAGAATTTCCCGTGCCATTTTGGGGTCCATACAACATGTGAGGATTTTGTTTTGGCCGGTTTCAGTGTTTTGCCGGATTTTTGTTTTGATCGGTAATCTTCTCATCTTCTCCTCATCCAGTTGCTCTTGCACTCTTGCCAGCTGTTGTCTGGTTCCCTCGAGTTGCTCTCTCAGGACGTTTTCTCTTTGATGTGACAACTGAAGCTCCGCAGCAAATCTCACGGATAACACCTCGGCTTGCGCTTGTACCTGTGCTACCGTCTGTTCTGCTTGACCTCTGGCCTCAAGGACTGCCTGCAACGCCTGGTTTTCTACTGCAGCTACGCGATCATTCGCTACAGTGACGGCCGCTGCAGCTTCCAAGACCGCATTGTGATCAGTATGCACATGAACCTGACGCTGGTCTACCTGTTGCAGAATGTTCTGGGTTTGATCAACACGCCTACCGTCATGGAAGCTCTGATTGTGTTGAGTGTTCTCCACATGATCACCCTGCCTAGCCGCGAAAATTCTTGCAATCTGAGGTCCTGGCTGAGGCCCTCGCTCTACCGAGGAAGGCTGAGGAGCTGGCGAGGCCGTCTCAAGCTCTGTATTTGTGATTTCCATCCCTTCACCCCCGGAGACCGCGCGACGCGCAGGCCCTTCCGAAGCCGACGACATGGTCAGAGCCCACCCCTTGTTGCCCCCAAACCTTCTCTCGGACATATGATGTGAGGTTTCCGCACTACGGACGCCGGCACGCGAACCGCCACGTGCCACGAGACCGTCAACAGTGGAACAAGAAACCTCTAATGAAGTCTCAGTGTCATCCATCGCTCGCGTTGTCGCTGTCGGCGCACTGGAGAATCACAGATGTCAGAGGCTGCACGCCGATGTGCGAGGATGGCCCCGTGGTCGCTGCTGCCAAAGAGGATGATGACACTCCTTCTTCACACGATGGGTGCCTGAATAAGCTCCCTCCACGCCTTTGGAGTGACTGATGGGGGAAGTCTCAAAGCCTCTGCCTTTGCAACAGCCTGTTCCAGCGAATTTTGGGGGCCAATTTGTTCCGCCAACTTGCAATGTGGCCTACAGCTATCAACAAGAGGCTTTTGATCGTCGCAAAAGANTTTGCAACAGCCTGTTCCAGCGAATTTTGGGGGCCAATTTGTTCCGCCAACTTGCAATGTGGCCTACAGCTATCAACAAGAGGCTTTTGATCGTCGCAAAAGAGCACCGGGAGAGTGTCCCTACACACGATAGCCTTAAGTCTCTTGGAAGGAACAATGTGCACACCGAACCTTGAGCCTGCACGTCCAGAGAACGCTGAAACTCGAAAGCGCTGAAGGTTTTCTCTCCTGGTTTGCGAGTGGGGCCCGTGTACTCCAATATACGACAGGATAAGCACCTCAACAAACACTGAAGTGTTCAACAGCTCGCGAATGAATTTCCTTGAGGTCTGGGTGAAGTTATCTTCGTGATCGTCCAACACGCCGTGGTAATCAAAGATAACTCTGTAGCTTGTGTCCAGAGTAGTATTACGACGGGGCTTCTGAGTTTCGGCTTCTGGCCTCGCAGACTGCTTTGAGCCAGCTTTAGGGTCACAAGGGGTCCGGGGAACCACCGAAGAACCAAACGAAGAGCCAGAACCAACACCCCGCGACCCTGACCCTGAACTTGCAGCCGAGTGGGATCCACTGCCGCCCTCGGCAGCAGCGCTTACCTCGGCTGAGGTTCTCGGCGGACTGTCGGGGAGGTCTTCGGGTGACTCAGGGGGGGGGGGTAAGTTCTCCACAATCCCGGCTGACGGACCGGTCCTCGGGTGCTCAAGGCATCGATCGGGTAGCTTTAGCAACTACGAAACTTGGCGNGTCGGGGAGGTCTTCGGGTGACTCAGGGGGGGGGGGGGCGTCTTTCGTTTCTTATCTTCTACAACCGGCAACCCCGACCCTGAAGACAGAGCCCTACCAGAAGACTCAGACCACCAAACCTTGGGAACAAGAGATCCCTCTTCAACTCTCTCGGCTCTCTCTTCCTGCTTCCTTTCGTTTTTGCCACCTCTCTGACGCACACGAAAGATCTCACCTGTGCTATCACGTTTGGGAGGCGGCGTGCCACTCATACGACAGTCAAGGGTGACAGAAGAAAGCAATTGCGGCCAAGACCCGTCACAGAGAGCCTACGGCTGACAACCACATGTTTGATGATTCAGTCACCAGAACCCACAGCGCATGGCACAGCACAGATACTTCTTTTGTCTTGAGCCAAATGCCCGTGGTGTCTCACCTTAAACTACGCACATCGTTGCAGGAACTATTCGTCTATGGGATGGTGACAAGTGCCGTTAAGCTGATGCAGCCTGGCATTTCCAGCATCAAGCTCCCTCCTGCAGTCAAGTTTTGTAGCCTACGACCTCCAAACATGCCAGTTTGCCGCAGAGAAGATGGCGACCTTGAAGAAGGAGCCATGTTTTCGAAAAGAGCACTTCTCATGCAGCGGACGGCCATTGAAGTAGCAGGTGTGGGTGGTGGATGTGATGGTGGTGTGCAAGCAGGGAGTATATAAACGAAGAAGTGCTGCTAGCTGTGGCACATCCCGGTACCTATCAGGAGATGGACAAGTTCCAGGGAGCATAATGACGTTGAACAAGTCGATGATGAGGGTGCTGGTGCTGATGTGCTAACGATTTGGTACTACTCTCTGATGGGTTTGGTAATTTGAATACAATCTAGGAAAAAGCTGCAGGGGGCTGCCGGGCTATCACTGCGCAATTGCAAGAAATGCCAATTATTGCATGAACCTACCTTGCGTGGAAAGTGCGCTTTTGGAATGACTAAGTGGACACAACCCACGGCTATGCATGATGGAATGCAGTGTAGCAGATTAGTGCTGAATTTGAACCTCAGCTAGTGTCTTAAGCGTGGAATGGCACACTGCATGGCAAAGAATGCATTATTCTGGCTTGCGAAAACAGTGTTGGTGCTGTGTGAACTGCATGTGCGGAATGATTATAACCTGCAGGAGAGTTTTGGCATGCCTGGTCCTGCGTGGGTTGGCATGGTTCTGCACGGCTGCATGAGATGATTCTGGGAAACTTGCGAGCTGTCTGTGTGGATGTATGTCGGTATGGATGCATGTTAGGCGTGGCGGCATGATTGGACAATGACACTGTGCTCATGTGTTTGGTGCGTGACTGGCAGTTTTGCTGGTGGTGGCAGTGGAGAATGACCCCATACGAGAGGAGTTTCATCGTTTTCACCTGTGTCTTTGTCGGTCTTAGATCGGTTGTCGAGTGGGCAAGGCTACTGTCACTTGTGCAGCTGTTTCTGGCTTACAGTAGGATAGATAGGTAAACAACCTCTGAATCGGAGCCTCTGATTGTCTGCACGTATTGCCGAGTGTTAGAGTCAAAATATGTTAATGATGGTCATGGCTTTTATGACGACGAGGATGGTGATTATTATGACGATGATGCTGATGTTATGGTGATAGTGATGATGGTGGCGCTGGGGCTGCTGGGGCTTGCAGTATCGGTGGCGGTGGCCGTGGTGGTGGTGGTGCTGCTGCTGCTGGGGCTGGGGCTGGTAATTTGGTTTGGTGGTGGTTGATGCCACTGCTGCTGTTTATGATAATCTTCGGCACAAGTGCACTCGTTTGCATCTTCGTCGCATGCGTTTNTGCTGCTGCTGCTGGGGCTGGGGCTGGTAATTTGGTTTGGTGGTGGTTGATGCCACTGCTGCTGTTTATGATAATCTTCGGCACAAGTGCACTCGTTTGCATCTTCGTCGCATGCGTTTTCTATTCCTGTTGTTGGCCGTTCTACAACACGCGCAATGCTTCCATTCCCGCCATTGGTTCCTCGGTCCCGAGAAAGACGAGAGCATGGTTTCTTGCGAAGGGCCGAAAACCTTCCACTTGGCTAGTTCCGTGCCGGCATTCCCCTTTGCTTGCAGCTGGGCGCAGGTGGGGCAAATCCTGAACCCGAAAGCCATGTCAGGCCAGGGATCTCATGGACAAGGCGACGAGCTCCAAGGATCGCCAAAAGGCGTCTGCGGCCAAGGAAGCGCAAGCGCAGAAATAGGACAGTGCGGAGCCTTCAACTCAAGATCTTTGGGTGAAAACTCAACCTATCCCTAGGAATTTGTTTTTCGGCGGAAGTACTTATGTTCCCCAGTTCGACGGGCGGTAGTAGAGTCCCTGGAGCATGGCACAGATTAACCCCTTGTAGCTGGTCTGGAACACTGGACCAGGAAGATGTCTACTCGGATTCTGGATTTCCTGAGTCCCAACCCCAAACCTTAAGCACCTCAAATGATTTCCAGCTAAGAGTTTATAAACTGGGAGACTCGCGCATGAACTCCGAAGGAGTGAAAAGGCATGGCTTAATGCCCTGCCAATATGGCAGAGGCAGCAAGCGCGCTTTAAGGTGCCCAGGTGGCAAATACTGTCAGCCTCTGGACTTCTCTGAAGAGTTGACCAGGTGCATGGAGAAGGAGGGTCGTCAGGCATCTTGATGCAACACAGCATACATCAATTTGAGGCTGTCTTTGTTTTTGCATACCCCTTGTTGCTCCACCGTTTCTGCGATCCTTGAATTAGTCGACGAAACCGATCGATGACAGCGGCTGGCAAGAAACCCATACCCATAAAACCGCGCTTACAAAACAGAGTTTCAGGACCCAACCCTCATACCACAAAACCCTTAACAAGAAACAAAGTACCCTACTGCACATTACAAGCGGCTTCAAAGCATGTCCAGTGCATAGATGCCAGCCGCGCATGCGAAGGACTGCCAAGCCGCAGAAGCTTATCCATGTTATCACAGTCTTATCAGAGGCCGGAGCCGCAGCCTGCGATGGCGCGAATGTCGCAGTGCAAGGAAAACGTGCTTTGCAGCGCTGTCCTGGTGGGCACGACGGGGCCTGAGACTGGGGCATGATTGCCTGAGACGATGGATTGACCGCAGCTTTTGCTCGAAATTTTCTGCAGCTTNTGCAAGGAAAACGTGCTTTGCAGCGCTGTCCTGGTGGGCACGACGGGGCCTGAGACTGGGGCATGATTGCCTGAGACGATGGATTGACCGCAGCTTTTGCTCGAAATTTTCTGCAGCTTGAAAAACCACGCTGCATTTCGATCCTGCAATGGAAGGCAAAAGCGCAGAATATGTACAACTTCCAGGAGCATCAACCGGCGCTGGCAGCCTGCACAGTTTATTTCGACCCTCTTACCCGCTTCGAGACCTTATCCGTTTGAGACCTTCTTTGTCCCCGCACCTATCAGTCTAGCTTGCGCCCTCTCTTGCTCTCTTTGTTGTCTTTCTGTATGTCTCCACAGGAGGCTATCCCAACAGTAAGCAGCCATCCAGGTCGTGGCCAAGCTACCCGGCTTATGGTTGAGGTAAGATCTAGCGGGAGCTGTCCTTTCGTGTTGGACTGTTTCGCAATCGTTCCCGCAGTGCCGTGTGTCCATGCTTGCATTTGGAATAACCCCGCGACACCCCTTAGGCCATCAAGCTAGCTCCCTAGTGTAATCAGGGCCTAAGTTGCTGTGGCGCTCGCAAAGTAGTCCGTGTGGCTGCCAGCTGAGGCTTCGTATTTGGCTTCCTACTCTGCTTCTGTTTGCTTCAGATGCCGTGGCCGCGGGCTGGTGTGGCAGAGCAGCTGCTAGAGAGGAACGGTGGCCTTGCTCATGATTTTGGAAAACCACGCGGCGTGAGGTGGAGCCTGCCGGATCAACAACCAACAAAGGTAATCAGCATCTGTTTTGAGTCGCGGGCTTCTGTAGCGAAGTAGACCCGTAGACCCAGGCAACATTACTGAGGTTTTGCTGCGTGGCTTCCAGCAGATTGTTGGGGTTGATTCGCATGTGGGTGTGGTTGTTTGTAGTTGTGGCTGGGCTGCGCCGATGAGTGCAAGCTTAACTCGAGTACGAGTAGCCTGGTCCTATACCAGTCCCAACACCGTGCCATGTCAAAGGCTGCTCTGCCACAACCTGATAGCCGCACGCGGCATGTGACAACAGAGGGTTCGACAGCTGCTGTCGCAATCATACCGGTCGAGAGTAGGCCTCGCAGGCGAGCAGGCTTGGTCTAATCACCCGACGACACGGATTCCAAGGAGCTAGCATGGCCGCCCCTCGCAAGAGTACCTGAAGCAGTATCGTACTATCGCCGTATTTGCAGACTCTGCTTGCAAGAGTGTTTCCTCAAGCGATTTTTCCGAACAGGTGGTTGTCCGCCCTGCACCCAACTGTTACAAACCAAGAGCGATGCTTGCGCGAGTTGCCCGCAGGAGTGTGCCCAAGGTTCTCGTGTGAGCAGCATGCTATCCGATCACCCTGTCGTTATCACTATAGTTTGTAGTCATCTGAGGGGCGGGTTCGCCCCTCCTAGATGTCGTTCGAACCCATCCGATCGGTAAGTTTGTATTTGCCCTGTAGTCGTCACGATGATACTATTAGTATTTGGCAATGACGAGTATTGCAATGTAGTCTTGCCGCGAAGCAGCGAGACACTTGCAATTAACTTTACCAAGTGCTGCAAAACGCCAGCAGTGTCCCAGGAAGGTGGCCATTAAATCTGGCTGCGAAACAGCACAACCGAGTTGTAACGCGGAAGACTAACGGCTCCCCAACAGTCTCATAGCAACACCCGTAAGATTGCAAGCTGTAACTTCCCAACGGCATCGGGCAGAACAGACCGTTAACGTTGCAAATTGCATGCCCAATAGCGTACTACATTTCTCGTCAAGCAGAATTTTACTTGAACTTTTTGGGGAGGCTACGAGCCTCCCCCTCATGCCATAGGTTGTACAACCTGGGTCTTTTTCAACAATGCCGTTCTCGTCTCTGCTCTGTAAGCTTGCCACCATCAGCCGATCATCGGCAGTTTCCGGTTCAGGCACCCAAACAGATGACACTGTCGTGGAAGTCATCGCTCCTGCTGGGACGTTCGTTGGAGCATCTGCATCTTGGCGTTGACTGCGGCCTCTGGTTGAACGACGTCGGCAAAGCTTTAGAATCTTCTCCCTTTGTCACTGAGCCTACGGAATCCCAGCGGCCAACGCAGAGATCTCAACTGTGAAGTCGCTACTCATTACAGGAACTTTAGCGGACGGTGGCGACCCTGCAGTATTGCAGCATATCTAGCTTGATTTTGCCAGGAACCTAGATTCTACATGTCCATTCCGTGCCGTGGTTCGTGATTGTCGAGGACGGTTCTATGCATGGACACCTGGGCATCCAATATGCTCGCGCAGGTGGCTGGCGCCTGGCGCTCCTGCAGAGTGGGGGTGGGTAGGTAAAGGAGCTTCTCCCGAAGCCAACACGGCTCCGGACCACCAGAGTAAGCTTTGCTGGCTTTCTAAGTGAGCTACTCCTGTCCAGCCCGTCCTGCAGGCTTACGGTATTTGGTGCGACCTTTGCAGTTGTGCGTAAATGTGCAAACGCTCATCGGACTTTGGTTTTTACTCTACCCACCGGAAACCCTTGCGTCTCACTTGTAAACTGACAGACAAACCGAAAGTTCTCGAGGCACGGAACCTCATTTCGATCTGCCAGGCCGCTGGGAAGCTCCAAAGCCGGCCAGCGGGGGCTCGGGTTGGTTCAATGCCTCGCACTTTGGGGCAACCTGCCCCTCGCCAGGATTTAGTGTTCTTCCAAGAGAATCCAATTGATGGTTCTTAAGTTTTTCAGCTTGCTTCTATACCTGCGGAGCTCCACCGTTGGGATTTACCTGGCAATTCTCACTGGATTCCGCAGTATGTTTCAGATTCGGGGGTCTCATATCAGGTATCCTTCCTTACGACTGAGGCCCTGAATATCAGTGGGTCCCTGGGTGGGAATCAACCTTCGAAGGTTGTGCTCGCATCGTGCCAACCAGTCGAGGACCATTCTGCCTACGGTCGTGCAGATCCTTGAAACAATCCTGGGAAGTTCTTTCAAGGCTTTCCAAAAGCTTTGGCATCGTGGACCAGCCACGTCCAAAGCGATCCCACAGCAACTGATCAAGCCAGGTCTCCTCGATTGAAGCTACAGCAGCGAGTCTGCGACGCGTCATCAGTCCTCCTGTGGATTGCGGAACATCGAAACAGAAAGTTTGGCTTGGAACCCTCCGTGCTCTTTCTGAGGCCCACGCCCTGGCATGCCAACGAACATGGAAGTAGCCTGGCTTGAACAGGGACCTACTGCAAGCTGAACTAAGCCGCTGTCAGTCGTTACAGCGCCGGGTAGTTCACGAGGTTTCAGGAGTCCAGTGAAGTCTAGTGTTCAAGCTGCCAGAACTCAGCAGCTTGGCCTGGGACCGGGAAGTCATTCGCCACGGTGGGTGGACAAGCAAAGGCCATCGTTTTCTCTTGTTTTCGACATGTCCCTCTTGGCCCTCCAAGTCAGGAAGACTGCTTGACTCTGAATGTGTACGCACCAGTCCCTGCACGTCGCTAAGCTGCAGCGTGCCAGAAGTTCCAGAAGTTCAATAATGGATTCAATAGAGCAGTGTTCCGCACAGATCAGGGTGACTTTGTCAGCAGCCATGGTCTGAGCCAGGGGCATCAGAGCCAGCATCTCTTGCGCGCAGTGTCGTGCAGGGTCCAGTACTGGTCCAGTACTCCACTAACACTTGCAGTCTGCAGCGATTGCAGCCTCGACAGAGGGGCGCCCACCATTCGAGGCGGTGACAGGAAGGAGAAGCACGCGGTCATGGCACCCTTGCGTGATTGGCTCGAAGTATAGCAGGATGTTAGCCAAGAGGCACTATGGCACACTATGGGCCCTGCAGAGAAAGAGTCCATGAGGCATATCGTGGTTGTCTTGAAGACTTCAACGATTGAATTCATCCAAGACCTCCGATCATATGACCGACAGCAGCTGGATTTCAGGGTTATGGATCTTGGATCAGTGGGACTTTGAACAGATGCCTAAATCCTGAACCCCGAGCTTTGGTTGAAACCGTCCAAACGCCCCATGCCAAGGTGTTCCTACATGGAGGCAGCTTTCTCTTTGGATCTGCAACGGATTTGCCGCTCGGCCATGGCTATGGTTAGTTGTCATTGCAGTATCGTGACTGCTCCGCAGTCCCTATGCCCATGTTCTTGTTTTTATGGAGTAGGACTTAACCTTACTGATGTGCCTATTGCAAGTACATGCCTGTTCATATTCTTCGCATTGCAAACCCGCGGAAGGGGGGCTGAGGGTCGGCGTCCTAAGCGCCAGACATGAACATGTCGAACATGTGAGTTTTAGGGCTGGGTTTCGGGTTAGTTGAATTATCATTCAGGTTCGCACGTACCTTTGCAAGGAGGCTTTGTTGTGAACGGCCGTCTCTGTGTTGCCTGACTAAGGAAGAAGGAGACGCTGAGGGAGCTAGTGCTCGGCAATGGACACCTGGTTTGCTTTGCCTGTGCTTCGTTGGCTTTTGCAAGTTTGCGAGAATCGCATCTCAGCGCTCAAGGAATTGTGGTCGTCACGGTGGAGTACCGGTCGCTCGGCAACGGACCTGAGCAAATACACACGCCCACCCACCCACACCCACACCTACACCCACCCACACCCCCCCCGCCCCCCCCACANCCCCCCACACACACACACACACACGCCCACACACCCACCCACCCACCCACCCACACACACACACACACACAGAGAGAGAGAGAGAGGCGCAAAGAGAAGTACAGTCTTGTGCGATGTAGGGGGTGTTAGCTCGAAAGATGTTGAGCATTCATCTGCGAAACTGCACAGACTGCGCGGCCCCCCACAGGCTCGGAGTTTTCGGCTTCCTCGGCAGCCGCCGTCTGCAGCGACAACAGGGTATAGGAATCTTCGGCCGCAAACAGCCCTCACCATGCTTGCCGACCACAATGCTGACCAGGAAGATGTTTGTGCAAACCCTTTGCCACGAAGGTGCAACTGCAACTTCATAGGCTACAGAATCAACCGGGCAAGCTTGAGCCGACAAGCAAACCGAGACTTGAGGTCTGCGGGCACAGAGTTTGAAAGCAGCTTTCCTTTGATTTGTTTTTATGGCTCCCTCGCGTCCGAATGCCGCGGCTTACTCGCAAGCCATGGAAAACGCCCAAAGCCCGGAAGGCACTCAGAACAGCTGCTATAGCTAGAATTTACTCGTATCTTTGACTTGTTCCGTGCCTCTTCGGAGGTTCCCTTCTGCACAGATCTTGGAACGCTGGAAGAGCCTGGCACATGCCCTGACCCCCAAACCCCAATGGCCGCTTTGGCTCAGGTCAAGGGCCAAGTTTAGCCGACCTAGCTCAGTGCCTTTTTTCCGTCCGCTCTCCCGAAATGAAGTCGTTCCTGGCACTCTTCGTGGTGGGAGCCGTTGCCTTGAAGCAGGGCTCGCTGAACCTGCTGAGGCTGCCCATCAACTCCGACAGCGACCTCGACTTCGAGGACNCTCCCGAAATGAAGTCGTTCCTGGCACTCTTCGTGGTGGGAGCCGTTGCCTTGAAGCAGGGCTCGCTGAACCTGCTGAGGCTGCCCATCAACTCCGACAGCGACCTCGACTTCGAGGACACGCTGGTGACGGCCCTCCGCGCCTCAAAGGGCCGGTCCAGCCCGGAGACCAAGGCCTTGGTGGACAAGATCCAGCAGCTTTTGAACGATGCCAAGCCCTCGATCAAGAAGACTTTGGATGGCATGCAGGCTACCTTGACCAACGCGGGCAATGCAATGTCCGATTGCGGTGGTCAGGAGATGCAAAAGAGCTCCGCGGCCTTCGAGAAGAACTTCACGACCAAGAGCGCAGCCCACAAGACATGTCGACAGACTCAGAAGCAGAACCTCGATGCGCAGAACACCTGCCAGACCGAGCTGAAGACAGTGACAAGCACCGCCAAGACGACATGCGAGGCGCTGGAAGCACTGGAGAAGACCATGTACAGCGCAAAGGACTCTTGTGAAGTGAAGTCTGGCGAAGCCTTCGAGGCTTACCACACACGGCTGATCGAGGCTTCGCAGAAGACTCTGGCAGAGTACAAGAAGCTCAAAGAGGGGTGCGCCAAAGCCAAGAAGGAGTTGGAAGAGAAGGGACCCGAGTGCACCGTCGCATTGAAGACCTACGAAAGCCAGAAGGAAAACTGCGACAGCGTGCAGGATGCCATGGACAGCCTTTCTTGCTCCCACTACGAGGCGGCGACTAGCAAGTGTGAGGCTTCTGGAACGTGCTACGACAAGGCTGTCGCGAATTACGAGTCTGTCCANGACAGCGTGCAGGATGCCATGGACAGCCTTTCTTGCTCCCACTACGAGGCGGCGACTAGCAAGTGTGAGGCTTCTGGAACGTGCTACGACAAGGCTGTCGCGAATTACGAGTCTGTCCAGACGTCGTCCATGACCCAGCTGGACAGCTTGAAGAAGGAGTCGGGGTCGTGTTAACAACTTTTAGGCTTAAAAGGCTTTAACGCAACTTAAACATGTTTAAACTTGTTTGGCCAGTCGGTGGATGTGTGTTTGTTTGTTAAACCAGTGTCGTCGTATTGAGACGTTTAATTCCTTGTTTAAGCATGTGAGCGAGGATTCGTGATGCAGGTTTGAAGTCGTACCTGATGCATTTCCTGCAATCGTCATGTGTGCTGGCATTCCAACAAGTCCACTGCTTCCAGAAGCATGTGAGTGATCCAACATGTTCAACCTACCTGTGTCAACTCCCGGAGTGCGGCCACACATCCGGATTCGGTTTCAGCCGTGCTTAAACACATGTTCAAACACTTGCCTGAGTGCCACACATCCGGAGTGCGTCTGAACTACTGTTTAAACATATGTTTACGTAGCAATTCCCTGAGTGCCGCACATCCGCAATGTGTTTAAGCCAAAACCCATGTTTACATAGATGTTTAAACAGTTCCCTAAGCGCCACACATCCCTAGCTGTAGCTGCATAGGGTTAAACACCTAGCCTCGAGTTTGATGTAAGCTTAACCTGGTTTAAAGACTTTTGAACGGTTTAAACATGTTTAAACTTGGCTGGCCAGAGGATTGCACGAATGTGTTTGAACACGTATGTTAAACATGACTCGTCAGACGGTTTCATCGGTTGAAACATTCAGCATTTAAACATCGGTCCGCTCAAACAAACACTTTAAGCGGTATATAATATACCCCCGCTGGAAGGAGTGGCGCGCCATCTTGCGAATGGAGTGCATCATTCAGGTCTTCAATCTCGAGGAGTCGAAGAGGGCCAGCGCCATTGACAGCTGCCAGGCAAAGGACATGAGCGCACAGG